>JAUEKR010406864.1:2811-14682 GCA_031762895.1 Corambe burchi
GTGAAACAGTACAGCACATATAAATATATCAATTCAGCATGAGTAATAAGCATGAACACTGTGGAGAAATAATAACAGAACACAAATAAACACATAAATACCAATTCATGCTTTAATATTCATTATATAAAATTCAGTCAAAGTATATAACAGCAAATAATAATTCAAATATAACAAATTGCAACAATTGCAACCTGCTCTAATTCTATGCAACATTCATTGTTAAAAACACAAATATTAAGAAAACTTATTTTCAAACTGTCATAAATCATTAATTTGTCCTATTTCAAATGTAACAAAAAAAATAAAAACACTCACACAATTTCACATACTCTAATTACATATCACATACAACTCTTGAAAGGCAAACTGCAGATAAAGTAATTCAAAGGAAGAAAGCTTGATTAGATATAAAAACTCAAGATGCAAAATAGAAAACTTAGATTAATACGGTGATTAACGGTAGATGGATAGCCATGAAAGCATTGTCAACCTAATGTATCACTGGGTACCTAAGGTATAGTATGAGGGTCAAGTTAAGAAAAGGACATCACAACACAGCAATGCTATTTTAAAGGGATGGAAGTAAAAAGGGAGTCCTTTTAAGTCTGACATGGCACTCAATATTGATTTATCGCTTAACAACAAGAACAGACTGCTAGATGATTTAATGTGATTGATAGGTATACAATTCAAAACTGCAAAACCAAACCATTACCAAGATTCACTCACCGAAATTACCTTGTAGAATATTCAAATGATAGATTTAAAAAAAATAATGTTATGAGTAGATTCAACCTATACAGGTAATGTGCCATAAGATAAAAATGATATGCAGTCATATCTTTTTATATCAATATTGTCAATTTCAGCATCCACCTAATGAGTATAAATACCAATGCTTAAAGCAATTTTATGGTTTAATTAAGCAAATGCAAAGACATGCCTTAAAAGCAGTATATATGTGTTCAGGAAATATAATCAAATGCAAATAAAAAGCAATAATAAAAAAATTAACTAAATTATAATAACCCACTCTCAAGTGAGCATAATAGTACATATATATATAATAGATATAAATATAAATATCCTACATCAATAATAAGTCAGTGTATGCGTGTGTGCGTAAAACATATACATGTTTAAGTGAAATCACAAAAAAAGTAAATGTAATATTGTCTTTGTTCCTAGAAATATGTAATGCATTTGTTAAAAAGACTAATGTACAGTACGTAGGCCAGATGCTAGTATTCCTCTTGTTCACCAAGATCAGCATTTTCTTCGTCTTCTGGAGGAGCAAATCCTTCCTGTAGATATAAGAGATAAATGATCGAATATACTAACATATAGTTAATGATTAATGGGGCTTACACAGTACAATAGCTATTGTCAAAGAATTTTTTTTTAATAAACTAAAGTGGAGTCATGCCACTTCATTTTTTTCCCTCTCAATAATGAAATTGAAAAACCCCATTCAATAACAAAGACTGGATTTAATATCCAATCAAGAACTGAATGAATGGATTATTTTATCATTTCAAAAATATACTAATACAGCATAAATCAATCAACAAAAATACTATTTCAAAAACATGTTTCAATCAAAATATGGAAACCAAATCAAAGCAATAGTACTACAGCATTTCATTTTTCTCCAAATAGTAATTCCAATTAAAGCAAAATTAATAATGTATTCCCCTAAATTTGTGATAAACAGGGTTTTTGTATTTGGGTGAGCAGGTGAGTAAATTAAATCGCAACATTTCCACTCATATATTTTTATACCCTCAGTAAAATTTTATCTCCATGTATTATTTAATTCAAATTAATTCAAATTTAAATATAGACAATGGTTGATAATCTTATATTATAAAACTAAGAAAAGCATGCAAAAACAAACAAAACCAAAGCAAAACAATTTTAAAAATTGTTTTTCTTTTTCATTAAGACAAATAGCATTTAAATTTAAAATGACGAAGTAAAATGTGCAGCCTGTAAGATTTTAGTCGGATGCTTTTTCAAATCTTTAATATTAATATGCCTACTGACTCAACTACCGAGTATTACTGTTGGCATGCGTGTTCATATAATTATTAATCAGGGTACAAAAGCTATTACAGTGATCTTATCAATAAAACTAGTTTTATTAGTTCTAGTGCTTCTTTGAATGATTCAATAATACTTAACATTTAGGATAAAATGAGTTCAGATGATTATCTAGATTGGAAGTTTGCAGTTCAAATAGCTGAGGACTAGATTAGTGGGTCCAAATATTATGAGGTTTAGATTGAAAATAAGCTTCCATTCTATCAAGTTCTCAATACTTTTATAAATATGTGCTAATTCAATTTCAGAATTTTGCTTTGGAAAACTTGCTCATCTTAGCTTAGTCATATTTATAGCTACTCCTCCTTGTTTCATTGTTTAAAGGAATAGCCATTTAGTATGAGAATCCCATACTGAGCTCCAATACCGTGTGACTTGTTTCACTAGTTTAACATATTTCTTTTATAGCTTTAGTACATCCTGAAGCATCAAGTCTGAGAAAAGTTGAGATTTGATTTGCTTTTTTGCATATCAAAAATATCAGTATTGATTCATTAATTCATATACTGGTAGCCTGTTATATGAAAATAATAACTAAATAATTTTTAAAAAAGCTCAAAGAAAAAATGTTCATCAGAAATTAGCATTTATTATAAAAATATTTATGCTCCTTTCAAGGCAATAAAGTGCAAATATGTTTTCACATCAAGTTTTTCAGCTTTTGATTAGGTCTTCAACAGTAATATAATGCATCATCAATGATAGGTTTTTTTTAATGCTCGGATTAAGAGCAACAAAGGTTAATTTAAAAACGACATATATTTTCTTGAAAATTATATACAGGGACTATGCTATGAAAAAAACTTATTTCTCATAATGATAAACACTCGAAGAGCAAATTAAACACACTAACATTTAAAAAAACAACAAAGAACAGATGCATTCTTTAATCAAAACAAAATAAATATATGGCTGTCAAGGACATGAAAACACCTAGAAATATAATTATTATTAGAGTTCAAATAATTTTGTTACCATGACGGATTTTTAATATTTTTATCTTTTTTTTATATAGCTGTGTAGCACAAATGTATAAAAACTATGCAAGTACATTTGACATAGACTTGTGCAGATATATACCTTATTCCAATAGCTCATTCTCTGATAGACACCCCCACCACCATATCCCTTTGTCATATGAATAACTTCAATTCACTCATTCTCTATACTTTCAGATGTCAAGAGTAATTGTCAATATTTTAATAATTATATTAACAATACCTTAATAAAAATTGTGAATTTTAGTCAATTCAGACAATATTTGATGAAGACAACAGAAATGCTAAGAAGGAAAGAGTGTGTAAGCATATTAACATCTAAGATAAGACATTGATCAAATTTTCCAGAAGAATAAAAAAATAAGTTAGATGTATGGAAAGGAAACTAATGAAGATAGGAAAAAGATTTGATAGATAGATAGATAGATAGATATGCATAGGTATTTAGTGATAGCGTCACATTTAGATAATATGATAGAGTCATGTTACGATAATAATATGATAGCGTCACAATAATAACAATATCATGGCGCCAATGATGGCGTCACGTTTAGATAATATGAGAATCCCAATTAGATGATTAATGATTATTGAACCTATTATCAATAACTGTCATCATCAAACATCGCAATATACTTATATCACTCTGCATCAATTGTTACACTCTCCATTACATTATTAATTGTCATAAGATGATACTTCAACTATATCACGCAATAACTATCTCCCCTTCCCCTATCTCCCCCTCTACATATCAGTAGTGACCAACTCATAATAGTTACAGATACAGCATTACGTAAGAGAGAGAGAGAGAGAGAGAGAGAGAGAGAGATAGAGATAGAGTGGAGGAGGATGGGGCTCTTAATAGTACTTAACAGGGTTGATGAGACCCTAACTTTCCATTAAAGAATTGTCACAATCGCTATCCCCCTATCAATAATCCCCCCTTCCTCCTTTGTTTTCACACCCCAAAGGTATCTTGTAGAATGATACATTATTTATGTGAAAGTTCAGGCATATATTTCATGAAAGATCACTATCTTGCGTCTGGCTGCAAATAATGTGTAGGATTATTCAATGCCCAGCTAAGGGGCTCAATCTGTATTTGCTTTTGATGATTTAATGATTTCAGGATTTCATTTGTTATTTCAACATGCACAAGGCTCATATGGGCTGAGTAGATTTATGTACTATTATATTGCATCTTAATTCATCAATACTTATGATAAATGTTTGCAACTATTTTGCTCCATAGAAATCGTATGTGTACATGCTTTAAGACGAGAAATGTAAAACATAATATTAGTATGAAGGAAACTTGTCAGTCTAGTCTATTCAATGATTTAAGGATTTAAGTATTATTCCATGTAATATAGTCTCAGATCAATATATTATCAGATTAATCTACAATGGGTAGACCCTTTCTAGTTATTGTGATCTTAAACTTCTAATGAGTTTGGAGCATTGTTGAAGTGATTAGTTAAAGCTTACATTCGCAGCGTAAGCCTTGGACTTCTCAATGCTTCCGTCTCGTAGTGTATTGACCTAATTATGGACAAATAATGAAATATATAAATAAACAAATATATTTGACCACAAAACAACCAAATTGCTTATAAATGCAGCATTATGGAATCCGTGAATGCTTTGCCTTCTTTTTTTTTTCGATTTTCGTACCATAATTCCATACATATTGGAAAATATTTAAACTTCCAATTATAATTATAAAATTGAAAATTTACAACACACAACAACCTAATCTAGAATTTCTCTATCTTGCCATCTATCTCGACATTTATTCTCTATTGCCTGTGAATCACTTCGTGGTTTAAGTTCTAAAGATTATGAAATGTCAAAATACTTTATAAAATAATTTTATTTAATTCAATATTATGAGCCTACAATATGTTGGAATAACAAATAAAACAGAAAATACAATTAAATCATCAAAAGCACATGCAAATCGAGACCCAAGGGAATGGGAGCAGAATAATCTCATGTATATACATTATTTTCAGTCAAACGTGCAGTATACCTTCGGAATTTATTAGAAAACCTTAAGATCTAAAGTGAAAAGAATTACATTCCGATAATTTTTGTAGTAACTTTAAAATAGTTTCATCACAAGAAATGTTGATCAATGAAGTTAAAAAATATCCCTTGAGTATTTTTGTGACTATTGTAGAGTGAACAAAAAATTAAAAAAAAAAAAAAAAAAAAAACTACTCTTACACACATCCCTCATGGTTTTCAATAAGAGCCTTCAATAAAACAACCTCTAACTCCATAAAGAGCAACAATGTTAGTAATAACAGTTATAGGAAGCATACCCTTGTTTGACTGCTGACAAATCAAATTGATCCAAAGTACACTCAATGTCACTGATCCCATATAAAATAAAAGTAAAATTGTGTACATTGATAAAACATGGATATTATAGGCAATTGCTCTTTTTAAAAAAAAGGTATTACTTTTAGCAGTCATAGGTTTTTGATGCATAGAGAAGACAACTGAGAAACATTGTTACTAAGAAACCTTTGATTTTAAAATAGTATACATAAAATAAATTAAAGAAAAAGAATATATTGGCAAACTTGCCATTGACTTAAATTAGATGCATAATTTAAACATTATTTTTTGAGTGATAGAAATTCTGTAAGTGTATAGAGGACTGATAATATAGTAACAATAATAAAAAAAAAAGTGATGAATTCCCAACATTCCATACTAAAAAAGATGGTTTAAACAGATTGGGAACAGGAAATATTGAGAGGAATTGATTACCTAGAAAAAAACATGTAGATTAAGAGCAGAGTAGAAAACATGACATATGATGAAAATCGCAGTAAGAAATCATTATTTTGGAACTACTAGGTGAGAGCCTATTCTTCGAACATAAATAAAGGAGGCAATACAGGTTGTGCTAAAGGGGGAGCATATTTTGTCACAAGATAACAGCAAAACGAAATTTTATCTTATAACCCATCCAGAAATTAGTCAGATTTATTGAAATAAAACAACAACTAGAAACAAACTTCTTCATTCATTCAGAAATTAAACAAAATTTTAACAGATTGACTTCACTGTATTCAAGTGGACTCTTAAGTCTTAGACCTCTAAATGCCCAGGAGGATCTTTAGTCTAGATAATTAGATTCAGATCTATAAAGTTTAATTTACATATAGGAGCTTAGTTCGCCTAAATTTGATTGAATCAATAAAGTAAGAAAATAAATAATTAATTCTTCTAATAGTTATATTTTAAAAGAAACGAAGTCCCTTCAAATGATAATGGCAATGACTCAGACTTGTCACCTCTTGATCTGAGAAAATCAGAACAAGAAGTCCCAAAAAAAAGCATTTTTTGGAGAAAAATACATAATGTGGTATTATTTAATAATTGAGCATAAATGTTTATAGTCCAGAGCAGCCACTTCAGGATGACTTGGAGCATTGCAATGGTGACACAAGCTTTTAAGACCAAGGTCTTCTTTTCACATGATCCCTTGCATTTAAAACGAAACGATAATAAACATACGGGTATCTCAATGTACCATTATTACTATACTAGGTATATCATTGTTATTGTAATAGTAACAAGTAACGGGTATAATATAAACATAGATAACCATAATAGCACATGTTATGCATGATAGTATGAACGGGTAAGCAAAAACATGGTATTGCAGTACCA
This sequence comes from Corambe burchi, assembly GCA_031762895.1. Taxonomy (NCBI): domain Eukaryota; kingdom Metazoa; phylum Mollusca; class Gastropoda; order Nudibranchia; family Onchidorididae; genus Corambe; species Corambe burchi. Next base: position 9,609 of record JAUEKR010406864.1, read on the forward strand.
TCAGGAGTTGCTGAATCTGACAAAGACTGATGGCCAAAGATTAAAAAGAGTATTTCCTTTGAGGAAAATCATATAATGGCATCACTGGCAGTTTACGCAGATAAGACTGTAACAAATACTGCTAAATCGTAACGGGTTGCAGGTCTGATGAGTTCAATTATCAACCCTAATTCATCATATTCAGTCGATGTTAAAAAAATAAGAAGTAATGTTAAATAAATTCTTCACATACCTCAGTTGCATAAAGAATGTCCATAATTTCCTTAACATAGGCTGCAGATTCATTTTCTTGACATATGATTTCTATTTCCCGTAATTTGTTGAAGTAAAAGTCCCGCTCCTTCTCAAGACCTTCTTTGTCAATATTTAAATGATCAACCTGAAAAAGAAAACAAATAAGATTAAATTTAGCACTGAATTGAAAGGTAGGAGTAGCAACATAATATTCACTGAATTTAACGATGCAATCATTACATAAAGCTCCTGTCGTATTGGTCAGTTAACCGTTTAGTTCTATGGGCTATTAGAATGATTAATGGCTTAATTAAGATGCACATGTGATTAGTTCTACTTGGTTACTTACCTGTCCATTAAAAGAAAATTGATATTCATTATATCCTTTTGCCTGCATTGCATACAGACATTATAATGATAGACAAGTATCTTACAAAGAGTAATGCCTACTAAAAGTTGATCTCTTTGTTTTTCACAGCGAAGGTGGTTAGGATAAAAAGAAATAAAGGCAACTCTAGGCATTCATCTTCGCCAAAGAGAGAGGAGGAGTTTCCTATTAAGTCATCAAAGATAAAACTGATATTTTTGTTTGCATTTTAAGCTATAAAATAAAGGGGAAAAGATTAGATTGCATACCTGGGCTTTCAAATCTTCAACCAATTGATTATCACCAGCAGAGTAACTCATGGCAGATGCCTTTTTAGGAGCAACAGTTGCTGGACTTCTTGAGGTTATATTAGCTAGAGAAGAAAACAGAAAGGCAGATTAAAAATAGTAACTTTGAACTTTGAAAATATTTTACAATAAAGATAAAACAATTTCATTCTATATTTTTATTGTTTTTCCAGAGATGTTTCATGCAAATAAATTTAAGTGATGAAGTTAACATTCTTTTTTCCATTTAAATTCAATAATTTGTTGCAATTCATGGTTCTAAAATAAGAATTTTTTAAAATGAGAAATGCTCTCACCTTTTTAACACCATAAATTGTAATGCATTAGTACAATATAGAAGTCTGATTACGCGCTTCATTCAATGGAGTCTACTTAATATAAATTCTTGCTTATTATATATACTTATTTTGTAAGATCCTGCCCCCCCCTAATGTAACAGTACATAAAAAAACCAAAATAGATAAGATTAACATATTCGTCATACCTAAGAGTTTATCTAAAATGTAACAAATTATTAAGATAATTTATGCTATTATACTAAATTATATTGATATATTCAAGGGTGCCTTAGTCAACAACTGCAAAAACTATCATAAACCATTTTCAAAACCCTTTAGTTTCAATCATCAGCAGCATACAATAGTAATGGTTGGTGTAAGTAAAAGTATACATTGGATATCAAAAGTTCAAATTTCCCCACACAAATGGAATTTTTTTTAATTGTTTTTTTTTTTCCCTGCTGGAATTAGATTAACAGTTATCAAAGTGGTGAGAATAGGTATACTTTTTTGAAAATGAAGAATTTTAGGAACCACGACAATTTCATAATACAATACTAAAAGTTATAGAAAATGAGAAATCCACAGAAAAGAAATGTCAAGAATTAAAAACCAAGTACAAAATAAAATTGATGACATAACATACTCATCATTTCAACATGTCACATAAACACTCACTATATTAATACAATGGAACCTTGCTAATTAAGACTAAGACACTTCTGTTAATTAGGTAATCGTTACCCAGGTGTCCCAATTCGTAAGGCTTAATATACTAATTTTATAGGAATTGGTTTATTAGGATTTCATGCCAATTTACCCAGTTTCTCGATTACAGAGGTTCCACAGTACTACCGCATAAATTTTAAGTAAAAAGAACATCAATGAAAATAAAATTCTGATAGTAAACCTTTACTTTTCTGTTGAGAAGGTGGATTGGAAGTATATGAACCCTTTCCTGAGGGCGCCTTATTGAGTGCTCCTCCTTTAGCATTGCCCATCGACACACCTCCACGAGCTCCCACAGCATCGTAACTATCACTTCCACCCCAGTTGGCGTCAAAGAAACGCTTGAACCATTGTAAAAACTCAAAGTTATCCTGGAACTTGCCCTTCACTAGCCTTTCAACAGGAACAACCTAAATTACAGACAAAATGTAACCATCATGAAAAACAAATTTTGTTAACAAGAAATGAGAAATATGAGGACATTAAATATTGCACCAAAATATATGTATTACCCATATATTACATCTACAAACACCACTAGATACAACATTTTCCTAGCTTTATTTATATTCAATGGTCAATAAACTTTTTTCACATGTAGTTGTAGAAGTTAATTTGATCTTGCTTTGTGTGCATTATTCCCAGTCTCTTTTTCTTACTTTCTTTCATATCTAGGAGAGCCATGTTTAGCTCTTTCCCACATTCACTGAGTTCAATTGTTAGTTCCTTCTTCCTTATTTATTGTTACCTATATAAGTTTAAAAAGTTCAATGAAATAAGGTTTTAGAAGAGTGCTGTCAACAAACTATTGCAATAGTAATTACTAAGAAACAAACAGAATACCTGTGTGTCATTCTGATATAATTTAATCGCTGCTTGCATTTACTACCCATTGCAGATTGCACCTATAGTGGGCAGACATGCGTGATTAAAGCCTTTCCAAAGGAATCCTCACATATTTAAATTAATGAGACTTCATGTTCAAGAAAAGAGTGGCTAATCATTATATAATATAGAAAATAATAGCAGTATTAAGGAAAAAAAATATAAACAATTTAAATTTCTATAATACTCCAACTGCCTATAACAATAATACATAAGCTCTAGAATGTGTATATTGAGAGAGGAAAGTGAAAGAGAGAGAAGAGAAGGAAAAAGGATATAATTCATGCTACGAAAATGTAATACAAACTAATTTGTTATAAAAAATAAAGGGCAATTTCACGTTACAAAGTGACGTTTCAGTACAATGTTCATTCAACTTTCAGCTTCTTGCATAACATAAAAGCTTTTAAGATAGCAATTTTCGGGTTTATACTGTAGGTACGATGCATTTCATGAAGCACTGAAAATTTTAAGTTCATATTTTTCATAGTTATCTCACAAGGCAACTCTGAATACTTTGAGCTATGAAATAAATCAAATCTATTCAGATTAATGACCCCTGGCATTCAGGATCATGTTATTAAACAAGATGTTGGAATTTTTTACTTTTAAAAGTAATTTCAGATTACCCTCGGTGATAATTTTAAAAAACAAACATTGGGACCAGATAATTTGAAAATCTTTGGGAATATGATAGTTAAGTCATTTACCTACTAGAATATCCATTGACATGGCTTCATTGCCATTTTGATTTTTCACCCTCAAGTGATATGATCATGTGAAATTGCCCTATATATTTCAAAATCAACTCTTTCAAACATTAGTTTATTTCTATATCTACAGCGCTACCTCCAAAAAACGACACTTGTTAAGAAGTATTCTAATTATATAAAAGTAATGATCCCCATAACCCAATAATGACACCCCTGGAAACCGACATAGTCTTTGTTAAGTTATTAAAGGGAGATAGCACTGTACTAAATCATTCATTTCATCAGAAAAAGATTAGCATTATATAGGCTAATAATAAATTAATGTATTAATTAGAAGAAAAAAACATTTATTAAAGAACAAGTGTAAAACAATCACTTAAAATTTAACAAACAAGGTAGCATGCACTGAGATATTAGATACAACAAATATGGATAAATAAAATGTTAATAGAGAGCTAGCAAGCAAGTGATACATGGGATGAGTCAATAAAAATATTGGATATAATGGGGTGGATGCGTCCAAGCATGTGTGTCAAAAGCAATTGGATAAATTAGTAAGATGGCATGATCATGAACATGATATTGAATTATACACAGTGGTGCTTCATGGTGCGACATCGGAAATAGCAAAGATCTCGGTTATAACGAGACATTTTCAAATTCTCGTTTTTCCCCTTATAATTCTCTACTAGTGGAAAACCTGCTATAGCGAGAACAAACATTCTAATGACCGGGTATAATGGAACTTTTCAACTTGCTAGCACCCTAACACGTCCATTGGAACCCATAATAATGCGTTCCAGGCATAATTTGTACCTGCAACGCCTACATGCTGCGCGTGTGGTGAGGTAGAGAAAGAGAGAGATCTGTTTGAGGGTGTGGGGGCACACATGACACTTCCCATTGATAAATAAGTGTGTAGAACTTGATACTTGATCACTTGCGGCCTTGATAAACTTAACGTTATGTTTACTTTTAGTATTAGTACTAACATTCTTACATGCATGGTTTTGTCTTTCTTTTCTTCATTACACTCCTGCCAGTCAGTCATTTCTATTGTCATCATTTTGTAAATTTAACATCATTTTTTTCCCTCCATTATAAATCGACCTCAAATACAGAACCATGAATTCTCCAACTCAAAAAGGAAAAAAATTAACTAGATCTCAATCTAAGAATTGACTGATAATTTAATTATTTCCCTTATTCATCAGGAATAGCGAGAACTCGGATAAAGCGAGAATTTTTGCCTGGAACGGAGGTTCTTGCTATTTCCGAGTTCCAATGAATTATATAGAATAAAACAGAAACAGGTTGGATGCATTAAAAAATATACTTAAAAAACAATTAGTGAGAACTATGAATTGGAATGATAACATTACAAATGATAATCTATGGGAGACAAGAAATTTGAAACGTAAATCAAAACATAAAATTAGACAAGAGAAGAAAATAACAGAACATAACAATGATTACATTAGAGACAAGGATTCCTCTACACAAATGACAAGCTCATGATTGTTAGCCTCAATTGCTCAGGAAAGTTCCCACAACTGTTAA
>JAUEKR010406865.1:0-13144 GCA_031762895.1 Corambe burchi
AATAATAATAATAATAATAATAATAATAATAATAATAATAATAATAATAGTAATAATGATAATAATAATAATAATGATAATAATAATAATGATAATAATAATAATAAATAATAATAATAATAATATACATTTATAGGGCGCTTTTTCTTTTATAGCTCAAGGCGCCTGATTGGGACCCTCATCAATCGCTGAACAAGGCAAACTGTCACAAAATCGTTGGCGGCCAATAGCTATAAAATACAATGTATTGTATTGAAATTCCATTAATCAGGATATCCAGGTAATAGGGATTAATTCATAATCCCATCGACTCATCCCCATTAGTGAGGTTCCATTGTAGACTATATATGGTTTGATGCCTTTTAGATTCTTTGGCCAGTTTCTTCTCTTACTCTTAACCTACCCTCTGAGTTTATCATTACTCCAAGATATTTATATTTGTAGTTTTGAACCTGCTCTAGTATTTCTTTACCTATCAAGTTTATTGTATTTTATAATAATATAATACTGATATCTTTGTAAACATGTGTGTTACTTAAATTTTTACTAGTGTCTATGTGCTTTTGAACCCTTTTTTGTTTTATTTCTCACATATCTTTAAAAATTAATTTTATTTATATTTATATGACTACATTATTTTTACGAAAGGGGTTGTCATTTTATCATTTATGAATTTATATATACAGTAGTGTCGCCTAAATGCCTGTTTCGCCTTAATGTCCGCTTTTCACGAGGAACGATTACTTAGAAATGGTCACTTCCTCACCAATCAGAATTCCGGCTTAATGCCCGCTCCGCCTAAATGCTCGTTTTTCCTGCTTCCCGAGCACCGGGCATTTAGGCGGACACTACTGTATTACTAGTCTAGCGCCTCTTTCTTAATTAGACTAGTACTAGACTAGGCACTTTATAGTTATTTTGGGTGTTTATGTCTTCTTTTTATGTGTGGGATTCCACATTGAAAACTCATATTTTATGAAATGTTTGACATAGGCTTGAGTTTTGTAGAGTATTTCACTTTTTAAAATACATTTTTGCTTCAGAGCAATATGATGTATAGATTATATTCTTTGGTATTAATTTCTGATGATATTTTGTGTGTGTGTGTGTGTATTCATTGCTGTTTTTAGTATTATGTTGATTTGTTTTGACCATTCATTGTATTTTACCTATATTCATTACTTTGAACTGTTTGCCCTTTTGTTTTGTTTTAATTGTTTTATTTACATTTTAAGACACTTTAAGACTGAAAAAAAAATTATATTTATATTAAATTGTTATTGTATAGATTTACTATAAATTACAGTGGAATCTGGCTAGTTGGGAAGTCTTGGGAGATTTTAAAGTCATCCTGATTATCTGATCTCCCATTTACTGAGGTTCCACAGCATATATGCATTATATATGTATGATATAAGTTATAGATGTGTGTATATATGTGTGTGTGTGTGTGTGTGTGTGAGAGAAGGAGTATGTGAGTGTGTCATAACAATACGGTACTAAACAAACATAATATGAAGCACATTGAGGCCTTGGAGAAAGGTGCTATAGAAATATTATTGTTATTATCAGATGTATAAAATGTAGTTGTTGAGACAATTATGATGGTAGTATTGTATACTCTGAGTAATACGATCAATGTGTTTCCAAAAATTAATTTCTGTTTCACTTGCTTTTATTTATACTTTTCATGCTGTGTTGATTTTTTCCCCATAATTTTGCTTGCTTTCTCTGTTTGCTAGTGTTGCATTGAATGATGCATTAAAGAAGAGCATGCATTATTAGAAAACACATTTCATCTCTAATTACGATGTTTTCACCGGATTTGTTTTATCCACATACTTCAATTATTCTCTCTCCTTGTTCTTGAATTATCTGAATTTTTTCTATACATATGGTCAACATACAAAGCCTTTCCCTATATCTCTTACTATTTAATTGCTTTGCATAATTACCGATCTATTTCCCTTTTTGCAGAATGCAGTTTTTCTAGTCAAAAATGGCTCGGACAAAAAAGCAAACTATTGACGCAGCGACTGCTAGAAAGCGTCAGATTCAGGAGGAGATTCTCCAAAAACAATCTCTTATAGGGAAAAGAGGAACCGACAAATCCTCTTCAAAACATGATGCGATACACAAACAAATTGGTAATTTATTCCCACCGTTATTGTGCGTAACAGTTTGTTGTGTATAATTTCATCATTTCTTCACAACACTTACCTCATTCATCACAACATGGTCTACGCAATTTCATTTTTTTATATTCAATGGCATGATTGCACTTTTTAATTTTGTTTCCGTTTTTTTGGGCACTCATTTCTTTTATCACCGATTATCGTATAAAATAACCATTGTTTTAATTGAAAGCTAAACAGACAAAAAATTTTTGCATGCGTTAAAATCAATATTACCAGCTCTATTCAAATTGAAAGATTCAAGTTAAGAGTGTTTAAAAATATTTACCCTGTTGAATAGTGTAATTTCTTATTATTCTATGATTCTTGAATTGCAAGGCAAAACAACAGTTCTTTTTGTTATATTTAAAAAAATAACAATAATGTGTTTTATTATATTAAATTGATAGTGATGAATATTGCTTGATTGATAAGAAATTCATTTTTTATTCTTCATGCACTCGATTTTCACTGTGTCCATATATGTCATATTCATGTAACAGTGATGATGATCTTACTCAGATCCAAGGAACTTTCTTTTTTTGGGTCTGCCTTTCTTTTTCTTCTTTAAAAATAGTTTCTTTGATCTTGGAAAGTGTCACTGTAATTTAGATCATTGAACTTTTGTTGTATAGGTATTGTTTATTCCTTTTATTATTTATTTATCGATAGATGTAGCATAAGTGTTTTGAATATTATTTTGTGTTGCTGCTTTATTTTATTATGGTTCAATTAATTTAATATTTTTGGTGTTTTATTTGAAATAATTGTATTATATGTTTGAAGTGGATAGTTATTGGTGTATATTTATATTTTGTTGTTGATAGTTGAAAGTCTTACCATTTCAATGTGCAATGCCAAGTCATAAATTGTTTCATTGTTGTAAAGCTATCACATTTGATTTTTTTTTTTACTGACGTTATATTTTTATTTTTTTGCTGTTTAATATTGAGAGTAGGACATATACTAAGATGCCAACCTTGTTGAATTTTTAGGGCTATCCTGAAATCTAAGCCTTGATCCTGAAATCCTGAAAATTGTCTATAAACTGAATTTTGAAGACACTGAACAAATAGCACTAAATCTTCTTTAAAAATAGTTTCTTTGATCTTGGAAAGTGTCACTGTAATTTAGATCATTGAACTTTTGTTGTATAGGTATTGTTTATTCCTTTTATTATTTATTTATCGATAGATGTAGCATAAGTGTTTTGAATATTATTTTGTGTTGCTGCTTTATTTTATTATGGTTCAATTAATTTAATATTTTTGGTGTTTTATTTGAAATAATTGTATTATATGTTTGAAGTGGATAGTTATTGGTGTATATTTATATTTTGTTGTTGATAGTTGAAAGTCTTACCATTTCAATGTGCAATGCCAAGTCATAAATTGTTTCATTGTTGTAAAGCTATCACATTTGATTTTTTTTTTTACTGACGTTATATTTTTATTTTTTTGCTGTTTAATATTGAGAGTAGGACATATACTAAGATGCCAACCTTGTTGAATTTTTAGGGCTATCCTGAAATCTAAGCCTTGATCCTGAAATCCTGAAAATTGTCTGTAAACTGAATTTTGAAGACACTGAACAAATAGCACTAAATCATTGTCTATCAAACTTTTGTATTACAACTTTTCTTCTGTTTTTTTTTATTTGAATCTAAATTATGTTAAATGGGAGAAAACTTAGAATGAGTAAAGTAATTGCTTAATAAATATTTCTTGTATTGATTTATTAGGATATAGAACTGTTGCTGCATATAGATCTGCTGACATATAGACAATTACATTTTTGTGGCTGCATCCTTGTTTTACTCCAAATCCCTAATTCTTAGAGAATTGGTTATTGAATATATTTTTGTCTGAGAGGTTGGCAGCCCTGTATATCATTGATTTACTTGTAAAATGTATCCTTACTTTTTCTTTCCAATTTCATATTATTGTGAGGTGTATTCGGTTTTGCATGTATTCCTCATTTCACATATTGTTATGATTTTTTTGTTCCTACTTTTTTATAAATAATTTATTTTCACTTGTTCTATTCTTCATTTGATAATCTCATTCAAAACTACAGAAAACATTTTAACAGAATTTAGGAATATATTGTGAAGGATTATACTAACATTTTGATAATTTTTAATTTAATTCTAGTAATTTGCGTCATCCATAAGTTTTGTTTACATAAGGTTTATAACTTATATTTATTGTTGTTGAATATGTCAAATTACTTACATTCAATTGATAAGGAATAATTACTATTAAAAATACCTTCATTAGAATTAGATAATTGAATATTACATGCTGTGAAACCTTGTTCAAGTCCCCCTCATTGTGCAACCATTCCCTCTCAATGCCTATTTTCACTGTGATATGAAACTATTACATAATATATTCTTAATTTGTTTTACAGTAATTCTCCATAGACAATATAAATGCAAACTGGCAAAGACAATGGTAAAATACCAAAATTTAGATGTGGTTCGCCATTTTATTTATCTTGTAACTTGTAGTATCATCACATAGTTACCAACATAGACCTAGCCCTAACAATGCTTCTTTACTTACCTAGGCCTGGACTAGGATCAAGATGTGTGTAATAGAGCAGACATCTAAGAATCTATGTTTGTATCTTTTAGTTCTAGGCCATCAAACAGACAATTAGGCATATAAGCATTATATTCGTAGGCATATATATATAATTTGACTTCCAAGACAACAGTAGATTGAAAATAATAGTTCTATTGATTATATTCCGGGCCAATTTCCTACGCCTAGCCAAAACCTAAACATACCACTATAGTCTAGCCTAAGCCTAGACTTACAACTAGCATAGATGTCTAGATATGCCTAGGCCTAAGCTAGTTGCTATGGGATAAACAAAATAGTGGACAACACACCTTATTGTTGGGATTTCTAGTCCAGTCTAGTCTTTGTAGTTTAATTCATAGCACCATATTGCTGATTATCCCTTGGCAGGTGATGCAATGATGTTTCATTGTTTATGTTTGTTATATCAATTGGAGCAGTTAATTATTGGCCTTTGTTGAGTGTAAAAAAACACTTCAAGAGTTTATACATTGCTCTGTAAGATCTCGCCATGCCACCTTTACTGCATATTCCTTATCCGTATCAGGATATAGGCCACGGAAAAGTTTTTCACTGTCTTCTATCTTGGGCCATCTTTGTCAGCTCCTTCCACCTTCTACCGCTCATGATTATATTATCTTCCACAGTCCTCCTCAATATCTTTGGTCTTCCTCTTTCTTTGGCCTGAAGAGGGTTTCTTATGATGCTTCTTGCAGATGCCCTTTCCAATTTTCATCTCTGCTGATGAGAGGATCAGCCAATATTTCTGATTTATGGGGTTAAATATGCTATGCTCTCTATAGCAATTGGTTGTCTAGAATTTCGTGAATTCCTGAAGTTCCTAATAACACAGGTTCCTCCATTGTACAATATTTTACTGTATTTATATTTGTTTCATCTTTTAATAGCTGATGATATTAAAAGTCAAATCAAAGGATACTGATGGAGACTAGAAGGTTGCATTTCTTATTGATATTGTAGACTGAGAAGGACGTTATTTAATTCTTATTCATCAATTTCCGTCTGTTTCCTCACCAGGTGCATCGAAATCCAGTCCTGGGGCGTTGAAGAGTTCTTCTTCACCTGACAAGTTTGCATTGCATTCATCATCTTCTTCATCGGAGGTTTTGAAGCGAACAAAAACCAATGCAGATTATCCGAAGGCTGTCATTTGCATCAAAGACATCTACAAAACTTCTCCTTCACTCGTTGATTCAGATAACGCAGCGATGAGCTCGAAATCTAGCCACGATCAATCATCACACAAGAGACGTGAGGGAAGTTTGTCTAAAACGGGTTATTCACCCGACTCTTCTGGCATGAGTACTCCTGTCAAGCAGAAATGTTCTCCAACTGCCTCTTCCGCTAGAAATCTCTCTCCCGGTGACAAAAAGTCGGCAAGGAAGTCCCCGAAAACTCCTTCTCCATCTGGCAGATCGGGAGCTAGGCAGCAGGAGAGAAGGTCGCCTCGACACCAACATTCTAACAATTCTCTCTCACCAGAAGACCCTCCTTCAACATCTCCAAAACCTAAAGTTAACATTTTCACCGACAACCTTAGTGTTGACCTTGGCAAAAGGCAACGATCCCCTCGTAGAATAAGCGATGACATGATCCCTTTACCAATTTACTCTTTACGGAAAACGGGCAGTTCTTTGAAAGAATTTCAGAACTCGGAAGAAGCTGGAGTGAAACACATTTCTCCCAAGAGATCTCTTCCAAATGAGTCTCCTCACAAATCTGATAGTGTAGTTAAGGAAGAACCGCAAGACTCCATTGAACCTTCTCAAGATACAAACCATCATCCAAGATGCTCAAAACCTCACGCTAATACCTCTCACTCCTCTGCATCACATATTTGCAATAATGTGTCATCATCTCCCCATTCCAAATCATTAAAATCACCTATAGATAAGAACGTTGATGAAAAAACAAGATCCAATATGTCTTCCATCTGTAAAAGTGTGATCAGTGAAGTCAGTTCTGAAAGTAAACATTTGTTCGGAAGAGTTGTTAGGAATTTGAACAATGATCCGACTCATGATAACGTGAGTAAAAGCAAAGAGATCAGTGAAGAAAATGGCTCTCATTCTGACGAACCTGGCTCTTCTTTATTGTGTGCAATGTTGGTCGGTGATACTCACGTCGCTAGGGGATACAGTGATGAAAAAATCAAATTAAAATGTCAATCGTCTGAACAAACTGTGGTGTCGGATTCGCGTCACTCTTATTTAGAATCTGAAAACTGTGAGGATAATAAAAGCGGAACTGTGAAGAACTCGCCTGTGAATTCCAATTCAGATTTAACGAGTGCTAAAAATGACTTGGGACAATCTCAACCAAAGGATGAAGTTCAATTATGTTTTCCAATAAAAAGCGAGCCGTGTGATAATTTTGATGAAAACTCTTTAGGTGGAGATGGAAATTCTGTTGATTCACAGTTTACGGGAATAAAGAGTAGTGAAAATTCATCATATACTAATGGCATTGGTGAATGCAAAGTGGAAAAAGTTGTAGATTGGAAAAAGACCAAGATTGATTTCTCTTCTCGTCTCAAGCTGATGAATGAAAATGTTTTGAAGTTGATGGAAATTGACGTTGAAGACGAATTTCTGTTATTTCCTAAGGCAAGTGATGAGGATGAGGAGGAAATCATGGGCTCTGATAATGTTAAGGAAGAACCGTTAGAACATGGGAATGACCTGCACACTTTGGTATCTTATCTAGGCCATAGGTTGAAGGAGTCCACCAACTCTTTCCTACATCTAGAAACCGATAGCCATTGTGATGTTGACAAGGTTGATAAAGTGCTTCAATCGCGTCTCAAGAGAAAGTCAAAGATTCTCCCATCTTCCGGTGATAAAGTGTGGAATAAAGTTTTAGAACGAATGAAAGAGGAGGAAGTTAAATGTAGCAATTTTTCTGAACAGAACCAGCAGTCTTTGTCTTTTAGCGTGTGTAGTGGTATAGTAAATGATATGGTGTCCCAAGCAACTGAAAATCAATGTAATAGCGCTGTTAATTCTTATAACGTTGACTTGCCCAGTGAAAAACTTGTCAATAATACTTTAACCGATGAAAGAACAAATGTGCGTTCAAGAACTTCTTCTCCCGGTGAGAGAAAGCAGGCATCTGCTTTGTCAAATAGTTCATCGGAAAGCCTATGTGAGATGAATGTCGATGCGATAACATCAGCAGCAGCTTTGGTTATGAAATTGCCGGATGTAGAGTTATCTGCCTCTAAAATTAAAACTGACTCTACTAATGTTGGGACCAAATCAAAACCTGAACCCACACCCGAAGATTCTTTGAAATTGTCTGACATGTCATCAAAACCACTCCTTGCTTCAAAATCTTCATCTTGTGATACTCCACCTCTTTCACCTGGCCATCGTTTGTTACGCACCAATCTCAGTAGCAGCTCTTTGCACGTTAAATCGACTGAATTACCTTCTACGTCATCTTCTTATCATCCCGAGGAATCAGAGCGTTTGATTAAATCCAAGCTGGGAAGTAAGATTCCGGTGCCTGGGTCTACTTTCCCACAAAGATCAGGCCGGAAATCTTGGAGGCTGCCAAGAATCATCAAGAATCCAAAACCGTTGGAGATTTTATCTCAGTTTCAAACCGATGGTGAGAAAAAGGACGTATTTGTATCTGACGAGTTGCAGAAATATCTGTGGATGCCCTCCAGCCGAATGATCGTGTCTTCCGTCATTCGTGAGGAAATTAAAAGGGCAGACGAGACTGCCACCAAGGCGTGGGAGTGTAAGCAGACGATCCTCACCCAAGACCCTGATCCGGATTCAGTGAGAGCTAAAGAGGAGGAGCGGATCAATCAACACTTTTCTAAATTTGAACCTGACTTTGATGAAGTGAACGGTGTGCTATTCATGTCCTTCTCTACTGAAGTGGAATTGGCTGCACACGTCAACGTAGAAAGAGCACTGGCGTGGGACAAAGACGACACCATGCTTCGAATCTCTCGAACCAAAGTTCTTGAGGACACGAAAGCGATGAATGGGAACATGAAGAGCGTCAAGTTGAAGAAGCTTCGCGGCCAGCACATGAGGTGGAAAAAATATAAGAGAATGTACAGCGAAGAGGTGTTGAATTTGCTTGAGGCGAAAAAGAAAGGAATTCCGTTAAACCGCGTGATTCATTTGAAGAAAGCTAACGATGTACGTAAGGTCAAAGGGTGGCGACGTAAGCCAATGTTTTCCCAGAACAACCCTCTTCACAAACCAGGAAAACAATCTGATGGTGGAAAGTCAAAATGGATGCGGGATAGTGTTTCTTCTCAAGGTCGTGTGCAAGCGGAAAGATTGAAGCAGGAATCCGTGATAAAATTCAAGCCTAGTGGAGGCATTAATAGATCGCTAAACGAATCACAACAGGATTCATCTTTGAAATCCAGCAGGTGTTTTAATTTCAGCGATCGCAAAGCTCACAAACAGTTGTTCAAAGAGTTGAATATGGAATGGGAAGATCGAATGATTCATCGTAAACTTGGCGGCTGGTCCCTCAAAGGCAACCGACCAAAACAGTTTTCCAAGTCGGCAATGAAGAGAGGTAAAAAAGAAGATGAACAAACGCTGACTCCGTCTCCGAAAAAGGACCGGGAGAATGTCAACAATAGTCTCAACTCTGCAGACTCAGCTTCAGATTACACTCCATCGTCTACTGGGAATGCAACTCTCCGCAAGAAGAAGCTGGCTTATCCTCTGGTTAGTATTATTTTAAAAAAAAAATTATACAGGGTGTTTTTAATCTATTCCTCGATTAAGAGTGATTTAATCAAAAATTATTATGTCTATTTAGGATTAATATTAATTTCTACAGTCAACTGTGCTTGTAACAATGTTGTTGGGGACCAGAGTAAAGATTGCTTCATCAGTATTTTGTATTGATGTATCGGGGTTGTTACATGAAAAAGAATCACCACATCCAAAAATTACTATATAACAGAGTTCGCTACATCTGTATATCGGCTGTATTTTTCTGACTAACGTTGAACTGGAAACAATTTCATCCATCATCCAATGCCGTCACTACAGGACCATCCAGACTGGCTATGCTTTTATTCTTGATGCTGGCCTTGAATTGCTTTTTAATAATAGTTTTTTTTTCAAAATCTTTTCCTAATACTATTTTTTACGCAGATGGATTGAAAAATTAAGTATATTAAGTCAAGACGCACATGTCACGTCGCCATAAATGTATATACATTTTTTTTCTTAAATGGCTTTATGTCTTGAATTCTTATATGTATATAAAAATAACTTTATATTTTCTCTTCTTAGTTGACAGAAAGAATTGCCAGAGCGTGCCTAGTAACACTTGAGACTGGTGACATTGTTGACTCCATCAGGAGGAAAAAGAAAAGGAAGCGTGAATTGAAACTTCAGGCTCTTAGTAATCTGCCTGCTTTAACCGCCATGTCGTCATTGTCCATAACCTCCAAAGACTCTCCTGTCACTAAAAGCTTTTCTAGCCCTGCTGTGATGAGAGTGAAAAAAGATAGTTCCAACATTCACATCGCTGGTGTTTCTTCTCTGGCCTCATCTTCCACTCCTTTGAGCCTTGACCTTCAAGATGAGGCAGTACAGGAAGGAGTGGATGTCGCATCAAGGCTGTCTAGTCCGTCGGGTGTGGATCATGCCAGTAGTTCCCCTCACAGTCGAAGTTGTAGTAAACCAGGTATGTGATATTCCAGTATTTCCCTCACATTCGAAGTTGTAGTAAACCAGGTATGTGATATTCCAGTATTTCCCCTCACAGTTGAAGTTGTAGTAAACCAGGTATGTGATATTCCAGTTTTTAGAACGAAGGGAGTTTTATTGATGAGATTAATCACTAAGGATCCTCTAGAAAAATGTATTGCCTTTTGCTCAACAAATGATATGGTGTAGCATTACATATGACTCAATTTCAAAAGGTTGTCCTGGTTTCGATGCAATAGGGTTGAAAATTCAAAATTAATGTAGAAACTAATGAAAAAAGCTTATTGGAATGCTTAACTCTTATATTTTATTATTGAACCTTTTATAAACTATTCAAAATTAAAATATTTGCCATATTTTTGGTCTTGTGATAAGATCTAAAAATTACAAAATGTTTATTATGTTATTTATTGAATGTTATTTATCCTCATATCTTTGACTTTGAAGATGATCTTAAACACTACACCATTCAAAGCTGTATATAAGACTCTAAGATTATACATATTATGGAGAGAGAGAATGTCATGTGTCTGGACTTGAATAACAGAGTAGTAATAGGTGTAGAAGATGGTTGGCCATCTTAGTATTAGTAGTGTGTTATTTGTTATCATGAAATCAAGGAGGAGAGATCTGTAGACTAGATGATTTTTGATTAAGTTTATTTAAAGAATCATTACATCAAAATCAACCATTAGGGGTATATAGATATTTAATTTTTATGTTAATTTGTTCTGCAAACGCTCCAAAACAAAATTTCTTGTATATTTTTTTCAAGACGAATAAAGAATTATCTTATCTTATCTTATCTTATCTTATACAGGAAAACGGAAATAAAAATGTAAACATCAGTTATATATATCTTTATATATTTCATAAGCTGAAGAGTTACGTAATTCAATACATTATTATTGGATGAAGAGCTTCTATTTCTTGTCTAGTCTAATTAATAATATTAATATTAGGTAATTCATTGTAATACATACAATACAATTCAGGATAATGATTATGATAATCTATTTATACCATAAATATATTCTAACAACAGGGGTTTGGCCTTGTGACTTGTCCTTGTCTGATAATTGCAACTTGTAATTATACACGTTATATAACTTAATGTGTAGTCTATCTCGTTTATCTGGTTTGTTGTTGCTCTTTTTGTTCTTGTTTTTCTATCTTCTGACTTGCTGTCTTTTATGTATATCTCTTATATATTATATATTATGTAAACTTTTTGATGAAACCAAAGCAAATTTCTATTGTATGCTTTGTATGCAAAATGACAAATAAATTCAATTCATTCATTCATAAGTTGATTAAACTATTTAATTTTCTCTTCACATTATCTTACAGGATGTCGATACGGATGCATCTGTCATTTGTGTTCTGCGAGTGAATCTCCCTCTTTACCGTCAAGCTCACTGTCTAAGACATCGTTCCGTTCATGCGACAAGGAATATTGTCGTCTGGGTTGTATCTGTGACAGCTTAGATCCTGAACGCTCAGCATCTCCCCGGTTATATTGCTCCAAGGCCAAGTGCACTATGGGATGCGTCTGCTCCGATTCTGGCGCTAAAAAAGCAGCACCCACTGATGATGCCGAGGATATACCATACCTGCCCTCGATGCGCAACAAGGCAAAAAGTGGAGACCGTTTTCAGCATCTACCCAAGCGTGAAAGAACACACAGAACGGCTAAGAATCTTGATGCTGTCACGCGTAAAGCTTTGATGCTGTATGAAACTAGTGAAAGACATTGCGAAAAGACGGAAAGAATCAGGAAGAGAGTGAGTTTATTTATGTGTGGTCACATCATCAATTTGCAATGTTCTGTTTGATGTTTGTATCTTTAATTCTTTATCCTTATTCTCTAATTGAAAGGTCTTGATCCTTGATTTGTTTTTTTTTTAGTCTAAGACTACTAAGAGGTAAGCAGCCCTGATTTAAAGGTCTTGATCCTTGATTTTTTTTTTTTGGTTTAAGAAGTAAGCAGCCCTGATTTTGTAAAGTTTATTTCTCTACTTCTGATTTAATGAAAGTTTTGAATACTTAAAATGTCATTTTGCTTGAAACATTACACTAGCAGTCCTAACACATTATTTTTTTCTCTGTCTCTGTCTTTATAGGACTTAGAATTGTTGGATCTGAAGGATGTGAAGGTGCCTTTGAAAGTTGAATTCCCATCTGGTGACCATGGCGGCCATACCGATGCCACCCCTCAACATCAGTTTGAGTCAACCGTGTCTGAAGAAAAGGCTGAACAAGTGGCTGAAGAGTTGGCTAGAGAAGTAGCTGGAGAAGATAACGTTACGATGAAAAGGACTCAACTTGAATACTTGGAGGATGACATGGACTATGAAGTAATTTTCCTATTTTTATAATAGTCATTTTTCTTATGTAAGTTGTTTACAATTTACTAACGAGCTCAAGAGCACCTGCAGATTTATATTTATGACAATGAGCCAATGGGCACTCTAAAATCAACAACAGAATAAAATTTGTTTATTTCAATGTGCTCATTTCAGCTCTTCTTTATATTGCATTTTATTATAAAAATGGCATCTCTATCTTTCTATCTCTCTCTTTGTCTCTGTCTCTCTCTTTCTCTCTCTCTCTCTCTCTCTCTCTCTCTCTCTCTCTCTCTCTCTCTCTCTCTCTCTCT
>JAUEKR010407087.1:0-13127 GCA_031762895.1 Corambe burchi
TGTGTGTACTTGTGATGCTTTACTTTTACATTCATCATCATTATATAGCAATACTCTTTGCTTCTAACCAGTATCAATTATTGAGGTCTCACAAATCGACGATAAATCTAGGTAGGTCTCCCAATTTGATAATATTGATGAAAGATCTTTTATTGTGAATCATGAATATAAAACAACTATACTTTTGTATTATTCTAACACTCATAATGCATTGGAGTTCGGTTCTTAATAATATGCATAAATGGGAAATAGTAGAGATTTAAAGAACTGTTCACATTGCGACGGAGTAGGCCTACAACAAACATCAAGGCACATCAGTCATTCTGCAATTTCCTGTCGAAAGCCAAGTGGGTGGTTTAAAAATCGTCCTCCAATGAAAGGATGTTATAAAAAATAATTCGATAGATAATTTCAATGTGGAAAGAAAGCCATACTGTCGGCTTATGTCTTTCGCTGTAGATGCCATATATTATCCCGCAGTTTTGTATGTTTTCCTTACTCTTGCGACGAAATATGACCAATATCTTCCGTCCTTGGGAAGCTCTCTCATGACTTTTTAATCCGAGTTTTAGTTTTTAGTTGGACAGTGTTGTTTTGAATTCTGAATAGATTATAATAGATAATTATCTAGTATTGTTGGGAGTGTTGTTGCTGGTACCCTTTTTCTTCTTTTGATGCTGGTGACGATGCAGTTCTATTATAATGCTAATAATATAATAATTATTCTAACACCACTTTTTGAAGTTGTTTTTCTTTACCCTGACGACCAGCTGATCAAGTTGTGATTGCAGTTTCTTGGCGTAATCTTTGAGAGCAGTCTTTGAGCCAAGTTTGATCTTCCGGAACACGTCTTCTACTTCCCACGTCCAGAAAACTTGTCCTCCGGCCAGACCTACCATCCCTTGGTAGTCTAGCATCCAGTCTGCCCTGTGCAAACAAAAAAAGAACAAATGCATACATATTTATATATTGTTTCAATATCACAATAGAAAATAGCAAGGAGTACATTTATAAAGCTGCCATATCCCAGGAGTCTCAATGTGGTTTACTTGGTACCAATGAAGGTAGTGATAATACAGGAGGCGGAAATGTTCTCTTGCAGTATTTGATCGACTGTTGAACAGTGGGACCAAAGTGAAGATTACATTCTAACGAGATTTTACTGCTACTGCTAGAAGTATTTTAGTGGCAGATGTTAACTTCATTTTTATTTCCTTCTATGAATTGCTCCGTGATGTTACCATTTAATTCCTAATAGCAAACAGCAAATATCACACACCAGACAGCAGCTGTTTTGCGTGTTTCAATTATTTCCTCGCCCATTTTGATAGCAAGCCATTTCGACATTCGGTTAGGTACACACTGTGCCTGAGTGGGATGATGAAATGTGAGTAAAGAGACTTTCAAAATGGCTCAACTTTCGCTGTCGTCATAGTTTAGAACCCATGACCTCTTGATCATAAGCTGAGCGATTTTACAACTAGACTACTTAATGACACAATATCAAATATCAATGCTGAAAAGGAATCACTTACCTTGATTTCTTATAGCAGTAGTAAAAGATTGCTTCTTTCGTGATGAGTCTGTTTGCTCTGCGCATCTCATTCAATACCTAAATTAATGAATAGGATGAGAAATAAAGAGATGATCGCAATGAATTAAAGTATAAATAAATTACGTAGATGACTTAATATATATAAGGTTACATTCCATTTATGCATGCACAGAGGTGATTTGCGTAACAATTTAGGATGTAAATCTTATTTTACAAATAGTTTGAATAATGCCATGTTTTTAAAAGCATCGCTGAAGAGATAGTGTTAAAGTAATTGAAAGACAAAAAAGACGATATTTGTAAAAGAAATAAGAAAGTAAAAGGATAACAAAAGAATAAGCACGGCGCAGTTATTACAACTATGCGTCATTTTGTATGCGCCTGCAAGTACAATCAATTCTACCAGTGGATAAAGATTGCTACGGTGGTAGCTTATGTCCTACTTCTACCACGGCTTAAAACCGTAATAACTTGCTGTTTTGTTTTTAATGAAGACTTATTATGAACGAAATCCTTTGCTGGAAGAGGTTTTCATAACTTTTAACCTCCCTGGAATTATTCTTCTTTCTATAATATTACTTTAATGTAATCACACTTAGTGTATTTGAGCCCCAAACCCACTCAGTTATCATGCTTCTATCATCCAGCTTTCCACTATGTCTACCGTAGAAATCTTTTTATAAGAGGTTTTCATCACGTTTGACCTTTCTGCTGTTCGTCTTCCAAAAATATTAGTTTCATAAAAATATTTCCTCATGAATGTGAACCACAAAACTACTCAGTTTACCTCTATCATCCAATCTCCCCCCCTCCCCCGCTTGCATCAGTAGACATCTTTTCTTGAAGGTCTCAGCACATCTGAATCATCTCCTTGTTGAAGCTCTTCTTCCTAAAAGATAACTTTAAAGCAAGCATACCTCATTGATTTGAACCCAAAACACATGAGTTTACTTACCTCTATCATCCAATTTTCCACCCTGTCATCCGTAGACACGAAGGTTCTGAGTTCCATCACTTCTTTCTCTGCCGACACCATGGCTGTCACTACAAGTTCTTTAGGATTGGCTGGGTGTTTGACAATTTTGAAACTGGCGATATTGTCATACATCTGTTAAAACACAAACGAAAACAGACAAATCACAAATGAGAAGGAAAGTAGAAATAAACAAAAAGTAAAAGTAAAAAAAAGAAAGAGTACATCTATATAGTTCAACTAATTGACTCAATAACGTTGCAGCATATTATGTTACTATTTTTAACTTCTCATAGCAAACGGCAAACGCTGAATGCCAGATAACGGGAAGTAAGCACATCGGTTAGAATCCGGATGTCAACTTCTTGAATACTTTATAACTGCCTGTAATAGAGCAGAATATGAATTAGAGTGGACATTTATAAAGTGCTATCCAACTTATTTTTTAAATGCTCAAAGAGTTTTACAACGAAGACCTCCGCCAGGCCTGTTCATTCCAGAACCATCTCATCTCCTCATGGAGCATACAGAATAGCTGCCTGAAAGATGCGTCATTCTAACATTTTGACGATATCCATCTCTGCTTATGGACGGATACTCATCGCATCTGACTGGGCAGAGCAAATATCTATAAGAAACCTTTCCCAAGGATTTAACTCTGCACCGTCGCCCCTATGCGGATTCGAACCAGTGACCTCTCGTTCACGAGCTGAGTGCCTTACCACTAGGCTGCAGAGCCATACATATCATATTATTCAGACCATGCTGTCAGTAGGTATATGCTACTGCATGTTACGGCAGTTTTGAAAGCAATCGACCAAAATGAATTATAGGGTAAAAGTTATGAAAACGACTATGGAGCATCATCGAGCATGTTCATCAATATCAACATAAGGTTGCAAAAAAATGGAAGACCATGAATGAAATGGATACTTCTACGTGAAGAAGAGACCAGTAACAGTAAAAAACAATATTGACTGGAGCTGTTTAAGGTAATCTAAGTTAAAAGAGAATGGAGCATGATTAATCAAGTTGTCCATGTCCAATACATTGACAAGGTTAGGGATGTTGAGCATATATTATTATTGGGATGATTATCAAGGTGATAAATAAAACATGCAGCTTCTTTCGCCATACATTCCATAACTGTATACGCGAACACACAATACTTTATTAAGAGGAAATCATCTGATACTGTTTAATGATGAATACCTTATGTTGCACTCTACATTGTATCATATCACATTGTGTTATATCAGATAATGCTGTTCCTGTAATGCAGTAATGTTTTAATACATTTTATTTTATTTTATTTTATTTAATTTATAGCATATACCATGCATTTATCTTTATCATTAACATACTGTGAAGCGCTTTAAAGTTTCCACGAAAGGCACTATACAACAATGAATTATCATTATTATTATGATGATGATAAATAAAATATGAGAAAAACTATCGCCATACTTTTATAACATGCTCTTGCACGCACTCGGGATCTGATGAGCCGAGAATACTCAGCAATTCATCGTCAGAAATGAAGAAGAATCTGGAACACAAGAAAATACGATTGGTGTCATACGAGAATGAACCGTTCCTCATTTAAAAAATAAACATAAATTAAAATGAACATTTATATAGCCCTATCCCACTTATTTTTTAAATGCTCAAAGTGCTTTACAAAGTGGTCTCCGACAGGCCAGTTCATTTCATTACCATTTGAACTCCATGTCGAGCATTTGAAAGAGCTACCTGGAAGGCGTGTCGTTCTAGCATTCTGGCAATATCCATCTCTGGCTATGGCCGAATGCGCATTACACCTGAGTTGGGTGATGTAATATGTTTAATAAAATAATTTCCCATGGGTTTAACTATGCATCGTCCTATCGCATTAAGAATAATTTATTTCTTATTTTTTGAATACTGACTAGAGCAAGGTGTCAGAGTAAAGAATTCATCCATACAGAACATATCGGTCTACACTGTTGACATTTTTAAGATAAATTAAAAACAGACAACAGTAGTAGCTGTTGGAAATAATTCTAATGATAATATGATATAATATATGACTCAATTTATAAACTAATCGAGACATGCAGACTATTCTATGCGCAAACAACAATATTATCTAGTTTTCGGTAGCTTGTTGGGAGGATAACAGTTTTCAAAGTCTTCTGTAGTGAACCAAAAAAGAAAACAAAAATTCCTGCCGCTTGGAACTAAGTTTCACTAAAACCACATTCCTTCCTTAGTATTTTAAGCCAATATTCTATTACCACGGCTATACTGTATAAAGTAAAGATTGTTCTTATATAGCGCACTTATTACCAAAGTCTCAAGGCGATTTACACCCCGTTTACTCCTCAGCCATCAGCAAACATTTAACACTGACGAGTCATTTAACTGTCAGGCGTGTTGCAATTGTTTTTCGGACAAGACAACTGTCCGAACGGCCAAGAGTTCATTGAAGCAATTGACGCAATTTTTTGCCAAAGGAAAAACCGCAATAGCGGGCGAGAATCGAACCCGGGATCATTGCCATAGCAGCCACAGCAGTTCAACGCCTCTACCAACTGAGCTGACCACGCCGCCGAGGGAATGATATGATAATGATGATGAATACCATGATGTATAATGATCAAATGAACAGAAAGGAGAATTGATTGATGTAATGTGATGCAATGCATAATTTTATATAGCGCAAGTTTCCGTGCAAGGAACACTTTGCTCAGCAGGCAATATCATTGTACACATATACAAATATATAAAGAGAATAAAAGTGGCAAATTGAAAATGGGGAATTACCTGGGGAATGCGTTTCTCTTTGAGTCAAGGTAGTCATTGAGTGACTTCTGACACCTCTCCAGCCCATCGGACAGCTGGTTGAATGCTTCAAGTCTTCCTTCTACGTGACATGCAGCTAAGATGTTGGGGTTCTCAAACGTCTTTTGCATTACCTAGTGGGTGTACAAATATACCTTATTTTCAGAATACACTTATTTTATGTCCATTCCCGGTATGTCATAAGATAGAACCATAGTGAGTATAATAATACATCCTTTACAGAACCATAGTGAGTATAATAATACATCCTTTACAAAACCATAGCGAGTATAATAAAACATCCTTTACAGAATCATAGTGAGTATAATAATACATCCTTTACATAACCATAGTCAGTATAATAATACATCCTTTACATAACCATAGTGAGTATAATAATACATCCTTTACATAACCATAGGGAGTATAATAATACATCCTTTACATAACCATAGTCAGTATAATAATACATCCTTTACATAACTATAGTCAGTATAATAATACATCCTTTACATAACCATAGTCAGTATAATAATACATCCTTTACAGAACCATAGTGAGTATAATAACCAATCCTTTACATCTTCGATTAATTACAGTATCCAAATATCTCACTCTAAATTGAAAATGGAAATCAAGAATAAGCTTGCTCGATATCTTCTCTTCTATAGTAAGGTTTATTAGCACCGTTTTCTCAATATAGGCATATGTGGGTATGTTGTCGTCAATCAGCAACACCTGAGCATAAGCCCTTATAGGTATCCCCATGAGCAAAGGGATGAACAAAATCCCAATGGCGAGGTTACGAACGCTGTGTGTGGGAAGCATGTTATGCGCCATTTAAAATTCGTAGGTGCAATGACTTCAAAGACCTTTCCGGACAACATGTGGGCATAGATCAATAATTGTCTTCTGAGGCAACGGTGTGTATTATGATTATAAACATGATAGACAAAACAAGTTTAAGTTTGATGCATGAGTGCTAAATACTAATATGTACCATGCAGCTAGAGTATTGTGTTTATTTTCTAAGTTAATAATAATTTAAATGATAATGACAATATATGGCATTTGTATAGCGCCCCACCCTACAACGGCAGACTATGAGCGCTTAAATTGACTGCTGATTCAAATTTCACAGGAGATATTAGTTTTTTTACCATTCGTGGCGAATTTTGTGATTAAAGGGATAGCCAACATTTCTCTATGAAATCAGGATCAGCAATTAAGTTAGCAAATAAATTGTTATAAGTATTATTTTTCCACTTTAAATGAGTATAATAAACATGATACGTAGCGTCAATCGAAGAAAATATAGCTACCTATTTGAATTTACCAACTGATTCAATTATGCTTGAGTATCTCTGTTTACTAAGTAGATATGGTTCGAATTTGTCCCGGGAGGCGATTTTTAGTAGCTTGCTTTTTGCAATTTCATACCACTATGGGATGCATGAAGTGCTTAGCTGTAAACACGGGATCGACCTCATTGGTTGTTTTTTTTTTGTTTGGTCCGTAATCGAGCGGACAAAGTATCAGATTCTACCTCACCTATGATGATAGGCGAGAAAAAAAGCTAGATAAATAGTTACATCCATGTGGATTTGAAATCAGGTCGGTGGCTCATAGGCAGTCCCAGTGATAAATCTTACTCGAATGAATACATACATTCATTGACCGAATTTCGTTTTCTTTGTTATAACAAATTAAACAAAGACGAATGACAAAGGTGATATTCTTGATGCTAATGATGCTGATAAAGATGGTGATTACTTACATCCTTGAACATTTTGTCAATCCTTTCAAAAAACTTGGCTTGTTCAGGTAGTTGACTACTGATGTCTCCAGCCCCAAAGATTCCTTCTAAATACATCCATTTGCGCTGTACAACTAGCCAAACCTAATGAAAATATGTAAATAAAAGCAATGGAAAGATACTTTCCATTCATTTGCAATGTAACAATAACTATGAACCCAAAACAATTTTATTTTAGTAGATTATTGTGACTTAAAGAATATAGTGAGTGTGTACTATGATGCAAATCACAATGTAATAAAGACCTTTATTACTTAAACTGTTTAGCAATCAACAATCTACTGCACTTTTGGAGTTAATAACAAACAACGTCAAGAATAACGAATTATACTCACAATTTTATTAATATATTACTTTTCATGCACTTGATGTCGAGTTTTTCTCGATTCTATTAAGAAAAGAAAACCTCCCTCCCTTGGCACAAGAGTGCAAATATTTAAGATGGTATACTTTACGTGTGCAGTTTTAGAAATGCAATGTCAATTAGCTGTCAAGAAACAAACAGAATTTGAAAAAAAAAGAATAACAACCAAAAAGGTGATCAAGAGATTGCTGGATTCATGACCGAGATGGCGGTGGTTGGTTCGAATCTGTCAAGCGATGACGCACACTCAAATCCTTGTAAAAGATTCTTTACACGTATTCCTCTCACTTAACCCAGGAAATACCCGATAATAGGCAGCAATTGAATGATGTCAGAATGGCGCACCTCCTTGGTAGCTCTAACGTTTGTTTCTTATGAGTGGAGGTGTTAGGCATTTGGAAACCCCTGTGTGAGCACCATGAGCTTGCTAAGTACTATGATAAGTTACGCTATTTGACTGTTCACTAAATATAATTTTTAAAAACGTCAGACACTAGCTTACGGTCAAAACTTCGGAGATTCTAGATAGCGCTTTCTCCCATTTGCTGACGGCCGGTAAGAAAGGCCCGATGAACTTGGATGCAGACATGTTCTGTAAACCCAGGGAAGTGTCATCGAGTGATATGAGGATGTCTTCAACGGGACCCAGAATGAACGCCTTTCTATTGCCTTTTACGTAACTGTTGATGACAAACTTGGCTTTCTTCCATGTATCTTCAACTTCAACCAATCCCTGTAATGTATTTAGAAGAAGAAACGAACACATTTGTTGTGATTAAGCTGAACTTTGTAAGTATCGAGCAGATCATATTATATCAGAGTCTACCTAACCTAGGATTAATGGTATAAACAACACTTACCTAATAATTGAATTCAACCGAATTCGAGCTATGGTAGTTTTATTAAAATCCATACTTCGTACCATTGTACACTACAATATCCCAAGTTTCATACACTTTTTCTAGGTTGATTTCTTGAATATGAGTTCAATTCCCTTTACATATCTGCACCAAACGTAAGCACTGTTGAATAGTGAAAAAAAAACCCCAAACTAAAATAGCCAATGAAATAAACAAAAAACAAAAACCAATTTAAAAAGACACTCACAAAAATATACAACAACAAAAAAAATTATATGTGTTAAAAAACAAACAAACAAAAAACATTAAAAATTAACCCCGATCGTAATTTGATTGTTAAAATGATAGTGAACTCACCTTTTCAATGTTGGACTCTTTTGTAGCAGCAACGACAATATCAGTGATGAGCTCAGTGAATCGATGGAGTTTCATTGAGAACACACCAGCCAAGGTGAAGGTCGCTGGATTCATATCGAACTCTTGTCCTGTCTTCATCATCAGTTCCTTCCAATGACGCTCTCTCAGGGCCTCTGATTTCAAATCTACGATCAGCGGCAGAGAGTCTCTATAGAGTCAAATAGTAAATATCTATGATTGATCATAATGTTGATTTTTCATTAGCCGTTGCAATGACGGTATGTATGAAGGGTTTTAATGTAAATCAATCTTGAAAATTTCGACGGTACTTTCATTTTAGGTGGGAAACAGTTCTCTGGGTTTCTATCGTGAGCACCGAGTTACCAGAAGCCAAACGCTGACAAAGTAAACAATTAGTGCAACAAAACTTTTCTCAACGGTTAAAGGCAATGTCTCGTCCGAGGATTGAACTTGATACCCTTCCATCCGCAATCCAATGTCTTAACCGCTCGGCAATCGTAATCATAATTTTAATCAAATAAGCTATATCATTTGGATTAGAGAGGGTACTGAAGTTAATTATCACATGATAAAAAAAAAAAAAACGTTGATTCACAGTTTGAGTGGGTTGCCCACCAATCGGTGAAACTTGGTACATGGATAATAAATCATGGGCACCCAAATTGTTTCTTACAATAGAGATTTGCGGCGAATTTAAGCATTCTCCTATACTTGAAAACCGACAGGTCAAAACTCTGAGCTAACATGTAAGGCTTGATCCGTCTAAACATTAGGCGCTCATGAAACTCGGATGTATACTTCAGAGGTTTGATATACCGATTCGCAAAATAGGGCCTTCAGATTTTTGATCCGTCTGTCTTAAATAAATTTACCTAAAAATCATTCAACCAAAATTATTGTAATTTCTAAATCAGCAAAAAGTGTCGCCATCAAGTAGATTTCACATAAGTATTACCAATAAGATATTGCCATAAATGATGATAGATTTGTTACTTTATCAATCTTTAAATTTAATGTGAAGGACGAAAAAGATTTTTTCCATTTGAAAACCTGCTGAAATATTCATTATTTGGAAGATTAATGAAATAGATCACCTGATCATTAAAACTGCTAGATATATACTAATTCGAAAAATTGAAATTGCACTAAACTTGCCTCGTCATTATGTTGTGTTTGCTCTCTTTCTCTTCTTCTTCCAACATGCAACTGATTCAGGGGAGCATTTTGTCGCTTGTTTTTTTTTTCATTGTAAGCCGAGTGTCGCTATACTTCAGCGCCACCAACACAAGCAATACGTGTAAAAAAAAAACCTTGCTCTAGGGTGAATAACGATGCCTAGGACGTCAATCTAACAACTGACCCTATGATCCACAGCGCACTGCTCGGTCGCAATGTATATTAATTATATTTAAATATGTAGTATTGCTCTGCGCTAGGCCAAAACACTTAAGCGATGGAAAGGGAGTTGTAGTTTTTTAAGATAAATAGTATCATGCTGTAACATTATACATAAGATTAATTTTCTTTTAATATAGTATACCTGAACTCTTTCATAGTTTGGTCTAAGACCATTGCAGGACCCAGTTTCCTCACATTCTTGGGCATCTTCCTTAGCTGTCTCACGTACTCTTCAATACCTTTGCTGAGCACATCAATTTCCAAATCTGCCCATAAAGTCTCCGACCACTTTGACACTGATCTCTGGAAATACCATTAATACAACATATTATTATGTATATGATGATACACGTTTATTGTAATTACGCTCTTTAGTCCTATTATTGTACTTAGCGTTGAAGGTACATTTGGTTAAATATGATGCAAACGCTAGAGAAAGAAGAAGTCTGTAGCAATGAAGAAATAGATAACTTTATCTATATCTGCGTTGAAGAAATTAAATGTTAGGAGTAATTTTAATAACATGATCACAGTAGAGTAAATCATGTACGCATTCAATTCAATTCAATTCAAGCACATTATTCTTCCTTTTTTTTATAGGAAATTCATTTCAGACACGTATTAAAAAATAAAAGATATGGACAAAAAAATTTAATGCAAAAGATAACTAAATCACTTAAAACAAATATAAAGCACGTTTCATGGATATCGTGTGTTTCAAAAGAAAATTAAAAATGTAAATCTTATAACATATGATTGTATAAATTTATAAGTGCAAAAGATTAAAAATAAAAATAAGTAAATTAAAGCAACGATATTATAAAAATAATATATACAGTGGTTTAATAACTAATAATTGTGTTAAATATATTATGATTGTGTAAAAACTATAAAATATTCATAATAAAAAAAAAAATGAAAGTGTGTGCTTTGAGAAAAAAAAAAAAAGGTCTAAGTTCTATACTGAGATGTAATGAGTATACGACCATTGGCAGAGCTGGATAATACCAGAATGCTAGAATGACGCGCCTTTTAGGCAGCTTTTCAGTATGCACCACGAGAAGTTCAGATGGAATTATAATGAAAAGCCTAGTCGGAGATCTCTTTGTAAAGTGCTTTGAGCATTTAAAAATAAGTGGGATATCGCTATAACAATGTTTACTCTAATTAATTAATGTTAATTAATATCTCAAGCATAGTAATCAATCATAGAGTGCACGTACATTTTGTGCTTTGTAAAGGTCGTAGATAAGATGCAAGCCTTCCAATTGGTTTTTCACGTCCAGTAACTCAGGGTAGTTGGAAATAGGGAGGTCAAATAATTTCTCAGCTAGAGCAAGGTCAAGTCTACGCTCTTCAAGGTCAGCATGTTCTTGGCTGTACGCATCCATAAGTGCGTCACCTAAGTAGGACAAAAAAAAATTAATCTCATACTATGGCTTTTCATGTTTTCTCACAAAAGTAAGAACAACACTCCCCACAACTTTTAAATAATGATATAAGCCATTCAACACGGTATCATGCCATCAACACCAATCACAATTTAATAAGCGCCTGCGATAACTCCTACAAACCCGACAAGACTGTTTTCCAATAATTGAGAAAAGCGATCTATATTGTGAGGTAAAATAACCTCGTCGTCATCGGAAGGACATGTATCATGGGCCAGATCAAAGTATTTTAAAACAATTGAACAATATAAAATATGAATAGATGATTAATATAATGCAATGTTAAAATGTCTACCTTTTAAATATCTCATGAAATACTCTCCCGCCTTTACAACAATACTATTTCTCGAATCGAATAGCCTCGAAGCAGGCATCAACAATTAAATGAATAAAGTGAACATTTATATAGCGCTATCCAACTTATTTTTTAAATGCTCAAAGCGTTTTACAAATCGGTCTTCGACAGGCCTGTTCATTCCAATCGTAGAATGCTCGTGGAGCATACGAAAGATCTGCCTGAACGGTGCGTCATTCTAGCATTCTGATAATATCCATCGATGCCTATGGCCGGACACCTATCACACCTGAATGAGGTGAGGAAATATTTGTAAAAAACCTTTCCCAAGGAAGGATTTATTTCTGCACCGCTGATATGCGGATTCGAACCAGTGTCCTCTCGATCATTAGCTGAGTGCCTTACCACTAGACCACAGAGCCACACTTCAAATGTGAGGTGATCCTGCCTGCCCTGTGATGCTGATGGGATACTTAATGTATTCTTTTTTTAAACTACCTCATTATTACAGATACACCTATATTATTATCTTTTACTTACATCACATTACTCGTCAATCCATTTGAGAATCATGTTGATCTATTAACCAATATCAGCTTAAAATTAGAATAATTCAATTTTAACAACTAATTAGATGTCTCACCAGCCTCCAAGTCATCTGTCACTGCTATAGGACCTTCTTCAATGAAGCGCATGTAGAACGCTTCCACATCTTCTTTGAACTTGGCAACGTATGTCTCTGTGATCTGTGCATGATTGGAGATAACGAATGAATAAGACATATAGACAAAGTTGAGGCAAGAGGTATTTATAAACATAATAAGAGACAAATGATTATTAAGGAACTCTTTCTTCTTGGCAAGGCGATTCGGCGCCGAGGGTCTTGGGTTTGATCCTCGCTCTAACTGTATTTTTCATAATTTTTCTCCTCTTTTTCCCCTTTCTATATTGTATCTTCTGGGGTTTCCTTGATAGCTCTTTGTCTCTTATTATGACAAATGAATAAGAATGTGATTTGAGTAGTTATGATTATTATTCAACGAAACAGTAGTTAGTAATTGAATGATGCTGATAAAGAATAAAAATAATAAAAATAGCTAAAACGATTTACTAAGCGTAATAATGAGATTTGATAATGAAATGTCGATAAATACACAAAAGTCCCCCAACCTCATTCCAGAAAAAAAAACAATAAAATAAATAACGAAGATATA
>JAUEKR010407198.1:0-13121 GCA_031762895.1 Corambe burchi
GGGCATTTAGGCGGAGCGGGCATTAAGCCGGAATTCCGATTGGTAAGGAAGTGACCATTTCTAAGTAATCTTTCCTCTAAAAAAGCGGACATTAAGGTGCAACGGGCATTTAGGCAGCGGGCATTTAGGCGGACACTACTGTAATATCATTTTTCTTATTTTAAGGGATCTAATAGTAAATTCAAGAGAAATAACAGGGCTGCCAACTACCCTGACTTTGTTTGGGATATCCTGAATTCTAAGACCCAAACTCTGGAAATCCTGAAAAATTATAGTAAACCCTGAATTTTGAAGATTATGGACTCATAGTATTAAACCAACTGTACTGCTTATAATAATTTTATATACTATATACCATTTATTTTTGTCGCTTCAAAAACTGAAATTCTTCTTTTGTTTTGACTTTTTAGTCTCAATAAAACTGGTAAACATCTATTGTAGTATACATTGAGATATATTCATCCTGTATATTTTTTGGTATCATTATGAAAGGCAAATACAGCCATTGCTATTTGTCATTTTCGGGATTCATAGTCATTTTCTACTTTTGTGAATATATCCTAAATCCCTTATTTTGAGGACATTCATCCTTGAGTTTTGGTTTGAGAGATTGGCAGCCCTGGAAATAATATAGAAAGGCCTAATTTATGAGTTTCATGATCTTTTTTCTGGGCATACAATGCTATACAGTTGTATGTTGATATCACTTGATTAATGCTTGCTATACTTATAATTTGTCCATGTATGTGAATGCTTAATTTATGTATATATTATTAAACTGCCTGGTTGCAATTTTTAGTATCATATTTGAAAAGAGCTATGTGTCCGTTTTAATGATAATTATAATTATTTATTACTACTATTGTTAAGCATATGTAAATTATATTTAACAGATGATATATGATTATTCTGTTATGTTAATTGTTATTAGCTTTTATTACCATTGTTATGCTTTCATGTGTAATATACATTTGATGATGATAAATGATTTTATTCTGTGCAATTATAAATAATAAAAATGTTAACGACCCATGCATACGGTAATTTATAATGACATTACATTTTTAATAGGGCATAAAGGGATCACGTTGTGCCAATAGCCCTTAAACCTTAAGTTAAGTAAAGGAGTTATTTCTATTTCATTATTTATTGTTTTACATTGTGTATGTTTGTTTTGGTTTGTTTATCTCTCTTTGTATATTGCATACTTTGTACTGGATGAGTTGTATTTATTGCTTTTGTAAAGTGCCATTGAGCATTTATTAATGGAGGTTGCACTGAATAAATTACCATTTACATTTATGTTACATTACGTTTAATGTTCCAGCGCCTAACTCACACGCGTGCTGCACAAAGAGACCCAATACTTTCTGCTTTCATTCAAAATGACATTCTTGGCTGTGCTGCATCTGGTAATTACAGGGTAAGTTGCCAAGTTCCTATTCTTTTTGTTTTCCTTCTTAATCTTTTTCTTATTTTTCTTCTCCTTTTTATTCATCTCCTTCTCCTTTTCTCCTTGTTTCTTTTCCTTCTACTTTTAATATGTTGTTTTTTTGTTTGTTTTTTCTTTTCTTTTCGATTTATCCTTCTTTCAATAACACTTTCTCTTTTAAGTACTGCTGTTGATTTGTTGTTGCCCTACGCAGATGTTTTGTTGATAATGACTATATATCCGTTGTAGTTAAATTCATGTTCATATTTAAATTTCCATTGTGTTTAATGTATTTTTTTTTAATCATGCCTTACCGTTACTTCAATAATGGCGTAGTTGCCTTAATTATATATACCAATTAGGATATAAATAAATTAAACAACATTATATTTTATTAATCTATTTGGGATTTAAAAGAATATCTGTATTATTTAGTCTTCCATTAGCTTCAACCTAAGTTTATCCTATTTTTCTTCATCGTTTGCAGGAAACCATCATGAGTCTTCTCCTAAACAGTTCTGATGTTGTCAAGCAGTACTTGGCTCGCCTTTACAATGCTTTCGCATCCATGTGTGCCGGTAAGTTGATTTTATACTTTAGTCTTCTTTTGCTTTGCATTCTCATTTCTATTTGTTTATTTTTTTTTTGTCTCTCTTCTTCTGTTGTTTTTTTGTTTGTTCCTTTTTCTTCTACAGATTCAAATCGATTTTTTGTTTTTATTTGTTTATAAGTATATCTCTATCTGCGGAGGGCATTTTGTCACCTATCCCACCCTCTTCTCTCCCGTCATAAACTGATAGTCACTATAGTTCAGCGTCGCCAACGTAAGTAATAATTGCAAATAACCTTGCTCAAGGGTTACCCATGATGCAGCGGGCAGGATTCGCATCATAGGCCCTATGATCTGCAGCCCAATCCCCCAACCGCTTGGCTACCATGACGCTATAGTTTTGTATATTCTCAATAAATTATATTTATCAGTTAGAATAATCCTTTAATGTATGTAGGAATAGATAACCAATTCACTGGACACTGTAAGCATGAATACTTTATTAGAAGCAAAAATATATGAAACATAATTTTTCCTTTTCTTTTTTAAGGTCGTGGATATTTGGCCATGAACCCTGACCTTCTTCCTGCGTTGATGGACATATTAAGAGGAGGCGGAGACAAGGATTACATCGCACAAGAAATGGTGTTGGGTGCCTTGCAGAAACTCAGTCTCAAGTAAGAGCTTAGCTATAGTAATAATAATAATAATAATAATAATAATGAATGGCATTTATATAGCGCATTTCCCCATATAATAATAAGCTCTATGCACTTTACAATGTATAGTAATTAAAAATATCAAAATAAAGCAAAGCGGTTGTGGGAGCAGCCAGTCCTACTAACCATCAACACAGTATACTATTGTCAGCTGGTGAAACGCCTTATTCAATTATATCGTAAAAAATGTTACTGTAGTAATTGACCAATGAGAGTATTTGACAATTCATTGTAAACTATAATGCAATAAAGCATTTTGTCAGCTGACGATAGTATAGAAAAGCTGGAAATTTTGCCACTTTTCAGTAAATTGTTAGGTAGATAATAATTGCGCTGCTCTACTATTTTTTGTTTTTGTTTGTATTATTTATATTGTGTTGCCTACTGTCTCAATTCGTGCAGTGGCTATGGGTCTCGACTTTTGATAATGAGGTCATGAGTTTGAATCCCGTCGATGAGTTGCAGCGTTACATCCTTGGGAAAGACACTTTACAGACATTGCTCACCAAACTCAGGTGTAAAATGAGTACCGGTTACCATGACTGGGAAAGTAACCTGCGATTGACTGGCGTCCTAGCCAGTGGGGGGATTGTTGATCTTCGCTAACTTGCACCATTGGAATCGGGGATAAGAATCAGCCTTTAGGTCTAAGAAGAGCTTACTTACTTTTAATTACTGTCCCAATTATGCTTGATTATTACTGTTTACTGAGTTGGCCTTTTTTTTTTAAATTTTGTGCTGGTTGCTTATTTTTATTACTGTTGTAACTTCCCTTAATGTTTTTTCGCTTTTTTAAAAACTTGTCACCTGATGTTAGCTCTAGTCTGTGATGATTGACAGGGGCGTGATTAATCACCAATTGAGTTGTAGAGAATTTCATATTCATTTAAATTTAAAAGTGAACATTTATACAGCACTATCCCACTTATTTTTTAAATGTTCAAAGTGCTTTACAAAGGGGTCTCCAACAGGCCATTACCATCTCAACTCCTAGTGGATCACACAGAAGAGCGGCCTGAAAGGCACATCATTTTAGCATTCTGACAATATCGATCTCTGGCTTTGACATGGTACTCATTAAACCTGAGTGGGTGAGGAAATGTGTGTTAAATAAAAAAACTTTCCCAAGGATTTAACTCTGCACCGCTGACATGCAGATTCGAACCAACGACCTCTCGATCACTAGCTGAGTGCCTTACAACTAGACATAACGTGTTTGTACACATAGTAAGAATATTAAACTCATTATTAACATGATTGCGACGTGATTGAGTGTCTTGTTACTTATTTTTATTGCTGTCTTACATTCTTATTGTATCCTTGTATTTCTTTTTTAAACTGATCACCAGACGCCAGCTCCAGTCTGCAATGATTGACCGAGGTGTGATTGAGTGGCTGGTGGAAGTGCTTGAAGACAATGACGCGTTGTCTGACTACACACTGGAGTACTCTGTGGCTCTGCTGATGAATCTTTGTCTCAGGACTGCTGGTGGGTAACTGTAGTGAACTGCCATATCCTAGCATGGTGTTTACAATGTGTCTGCAAAATTAAATCACTTTCATAATTTATATATATGTGTGTGTTTGTAACCAGGACGCACCCCAGAACAATGGCTCAGTCCAAGTTTTGAATATTATTCAATGTTTTGAATTATGAAACATTTTTTACCTCATTTGCATAAAGAAAACAAATTACTCATGTATCCTTAATGATGGATATAGATCATTATGAAAAAAATACATTTCTTAAAGGCTATCCTAGGATCTGATTTTTCAATGTCTATTGGTTGTTTTTTTTTCTTAAATTATTTTTATTATATAACAGGGTTGGGGATTCTGCTGATTTTTCCTCGTTTGAGGATTTATTTTGATAAGGAAGATAAGATTCTCTTAGTTTTTAAGCCTCTCTCTATGGTTATTCATGATTTTTATCCATGTTTTGCTGATATTTTTTTGAGAATCCGTCCCCATTCCCTGTATATAAGTATATACATAGATTCAGCTAAAAGTTGTATTGTTAATATCAAGGTATTAATAAAACAACTAAAACACATAAGAAATCAGATCCTTGGATAGCCTTTAAGAAATGTATTTTTTCTTAATAATCCATATCCATCATTAGGGATACATGATTAATTTTTGTTTTCTGGTTGTTTTTATCTCCTCGTCATTCTTCGTAGAGTGCCATTGAGCATGTAAATGGATATTGGCACTCTATAAATCCATTATTCTATTCTATTTTATTCTATTATCTCTTGGTTTACAGGGAAAAAGAAGTGCATCGGTAACTCACATCAAACGCTAAAGGTTTTGAGTGACCTATTGGGTCATGACAACACAGAGGTATTTTTTTATTATTTTCATGTTATTGCTTTTTTTTTCTGTGGCGGTTTTATATCATTTACTCTTTAAAAAAATGAAACAAAAAATAAAATGTGTTTATATTAATGAACATTGCCAAGAAAATATATGGCTAAATGTTTTGTGTTTATTTCATTTTGTTTATTAATATTGTTATATATATATATAATAATTTTTTAGTGTTCATTTTACACTTTTTACTTCAGCTGAATACTCCATATTGATAATTATTGCGTGATCTTTCGATAATGTTTCTTGGCTTTGTTTATGTAGTTTATCTATTCTAATTGTTTAAAACAAATATATTGGATTACATTAGTGAAAACACACCCAAATTATCAGCCTGAATGTATCAATTTTATTTATTTGTATTGTCTTATAATCCAACTTTTATAAATTATCAGTTTACAGCATCTAATGACGAATGAATAGTACTCCATGGAAAAAAATAAAAAAAATTGACCATGTGATAATGTTTCTGTGCTATGATGTTTTTGCTGTTTTTGTTGGGTTGTAGCTCTGTGCATTTATATTTCATGGTTTTTAAGGGTTATTTTGTTTTGTTTTTGTATTACTGACAGATCCGCCCCTATGTGAATGGTGCCTTGTACAGTATCCTAGCTATCCCTGCCATACGGGAGGATGCTAAAGCAATGGTAAGGAAATGGCTGTGTTTGTTTTTATCACAAATCAATCATATGTCCTCAATCTATACTTTTTTATCTCTCTGCTTATGATTGTGCTCTAAAAGTACCTATTCATCTTATGGTATATAATATATGACCTGTCGGTTCTCAAGTGTATATTTTAGCTTTTTTTTTATAATGATAAGTAAAAAAGCCCATATTGCATACAATAATAACAAATAAAAATATATTGGGAATAGAAGGAAAATAAATAATCTTTGTAAGCCAAAAGAAATTATGCGTACATCTGAATTTCTAAAGAAATAAATAAAATGAATTATTACAGACATTGAAAACAACAAACGATCAAACGCAATTTATGAATGCATTTTAGCAATCAACAATATGAAATTATGCGAAACGCTAAGTAAAGTAATTGATGAAATAATCAATGCACTTAGAAATAGTGAATAGCAAAAATATACCTTATGTAGCAAACATTAAGTAATCATTGTATTGATGCAAATAACTCCATATCTTTGAAATTTACTGTTTGTACGGAATCGTTACACTTGGTCTCATATACTGCGGATTACGCATGTAGTAACATTGTCAGGAGACCATATATAAAGGATCACTACATCTGAAGTTCACTACAACAGTCATATTTTATGGTGTTGTATAGGGCCATAACAGGAGTTGCTTTCATCTGAAAATCGCTACCACCGAGTTCTCTTCTAGTGAAGTAAACTGAATGAGATTCTACTTGAGTGAGGCCAAGGCCATAGTGGCGGCAGGTACTTTGGTCAGATTTTTTACCCCTGAACACCTGCAGTACTAGAGCTTATAGGATGGCGCAATGAATGGTAAACAAAAGTATGTATAGGTATAAAATTGATAACAGTGCCGGTGGAAGTTGTTGTAAGTTATTTTTTTAGATCAGATGAAGGGTTTCCTTTACATAAATATGTAGA
Organism: Corambe burchi; assembly: GCA_031762895.1. Classification (NCBI taxonomy): domain Eukaryota; kingdom Metazoa; phylum Mollusca; class Gastropoda; order Nudibranchia; family Onchidorididae; genus Corambe; species Corambe burchi. The sequence continues at coordinate 6,663 of JAUEKR010407198.1, forward strand.
AAAAAAAGCTGATTCTTGATTTCCTGCCAATGGTAATCTGCGCGACTGTGGCCGGTTCCTTTGCTCACTATAGGAGGTTCGATTTACAAGCAGCGGAAATAAGCTAAGCGAATCTACCCAACTATGGCCCATACCTTAAGATCTATTAATAATAACAATCCTCAATATTGTTTGTAATACTTTACAGGGCATGGAAGAAATCCTCAAGTGTTTCCTTAAAGATGGCCAACCTGACATGAATAGACAGATTGAATTTATTATAAAACAGCTCAACTCAAGTAAGCTTTTTTGAAATTTTTTTTTGCTTCTTTTTATTAAATGGAAGTTGTTTTTTAATCTTTTGGAGCATATAACTGCGTTGTTCTCTTGTTTTTAGATATAAGCCCATTTCAAGCATATTTGAAAGTAGGGCTGCCAACAACCCTGAATATTTAGGGATATCCTGAATTTTAGCCCCAATACCTGGATTCCTGAATTTTGTCTGAAAACCCAGATTTTTAGAGTTACTGAACAGATGGTACTAAAGCATCAATATTGTTTATTATATCAGTTCAGTCCTTTATTTGATTGCATCTTCAGAGAGAAGACATGGACAATCAGCTTTTATTAGTGTATTTAACATGTTTAGTAGCTTAACTATGACTTATATATAAAGATATAAGTCTGTCTAAGATGCGTTTTATAGTTGGTATAGTAAAATAGTGATAGCGATAGTTACTTGAATAAGTAATTTGTATTATAATTTTTTATGATATGCAAACTAGCAATTACTATGTGTTCGGTATTTTACGATTTTGCGGTGACTTCTTGAATTTTTTAATTCCCTAATTTTGAAGGCATGGGTTCTTAATTTTTTGTTTGAGAGGTTGGCAGCCCTGTTGAAAGTATGACATTGCTCTTTTCTTATTTTTAAATATTAGTCATTTTCCAATATATTGTAAAATGTGACTATTATTCTATCTGAACTGCCAAGATGAATATATTCCATTGATCATGTTCACTGGAAGAGGGATTGGCAAGCCCTTTTATGTTTGTTGCTTATTTTGTTATTGTTCTAAATTGATATCTCCTTTTTTTTATTAACTCCATGGAGTTGTATCACGCAACATTTGTGAGCATATTTTTTACCACTGAGATGGTGCGCGTTATCCATTTTTTCCCCCAAATGTGTTATAATTATGTTGTCGCTGTGTGCTTAGTCTTTTAACTAACATACATTATAGCTCACTGAAATCCAATTGTAATTTTTTTCATAACTTATTGAGGTGTAAGGGGGAGGAGGGTTTGGTTTTCAAAAGTAGAAATTTTTTTAAAATGAGCAAACTTTATGCCAGTTTTTACGAAAATCATTGACGATAATTCCGTTCATCCACTTCACTTTACTTAGACGAGAATGGAGAGAATTATGAGTCAGATGAAGAGGAGGATGATGAGGATGAGGAGGAAGATCAGGAGATGCTGGAGGCGGATTTGGACAAAGATGAGCCGGTCAGGCAACAGGCCGGGGAGTTGGTTGGGGAACGTCTCCTGGCCCAGTTTGCATCTACTAGACCTCCAAACACTGCAGCTCGACTACGAAAAAAGGTAACAGTTTTTGCTAATCTCAGAAACCCCTTCAATTATATTATGTGCATCATGATGATGATGTATGCAATGCAATCTCCTGATAGCGTTAGAAGATGATTTTTTTTTTAACTCTGAATTACTGGATTTTTCTGTGGTCACAAATTTGCTTTCATTAATTATAATAATCATGGAGAGTGTTAAGAATAATGTCACGTGAGGATAACAACATACATCTGTTGTAGTAGGCTATGGTGGTTTTGGAGGAATTTGCACTGTATTGCAAGTAAAGTGAAAGCCTTTTATTTTAATTGTAGCCGTCAGTAATCTGGAAACCCAAAAAGTTGGCAAAAAATTCCACTCAACCAGTGTTATATTTTGCCTCAGTAATTGGGAGTCCTGGATAGTCGGTACAATTTTACAATCCCTCAAAGCATCCTAATTAGCGAGCGTTCTGTTTTGCAGTATATAATGAATAAAAGCATGCAACATTAGAGGTATAATAGTGTTAGCTAAGGGACTGGTATTGTTACTTAGTTTTGAAAGGGATAAATAGTGAGAGCAGACAGCTTTAGTTTTGCGTCAATGTATTATTTATTATTACGCCAATATGCTGATCGTCTCGTGGCTACATCCCATGAAATCCTTTTCCAATATGATGGCCATTGTTCTCTGTTTCACCAATGTGACATGACACCGATTCGCATCTGGGTATGTTCACCATCATTGAGATTGGAAGGCTGCCTGAGGGCATGCTGCGCTTTGAGAACCAATGATAGGGTATACGCGTGGTGGTAGAATGGGAGTAAATATGAAAGAGAATCAGTGTTATTATTTACAATTAGGTCTTAAACTAGTCTTGTTATTGTCAGTATAATTATTGTTTGTTCGTTTATAAGTGACCAATCCCTAGATATGTCACATGGATCACTAGAGGTCTGCGCATTTCACAAACATAAGTCAGTATTTGGAAATAGCATTTAAAATCATATAATACAGCACTCTTGTCACACACTATATTTCTTCTTGCTTTTACTGTCACCCATACTCTATACCTGTTACTCATCTCAATGTTAATTAAACAATAATACTAACAATTACGCAACTAGCAAGTAATTAAATAAATGCTACAATAAATGCTACTGTATAACCAAGGTTCGTTTCAGATAGGTTGAATGGAGCGACATTCTTCTATCTTATTCTTATCTCTAATTTTTTTTAAAGTAATAACTAAGACAGAATAACTTAGACACTTTGCTAAGGTTCACACATGAGACGTAAAGTACTGTCGCTTTATTTATCATCTTGTAACCAACCACTAACATGTGTTATAGATACTCCTCTTTCTGGTGACCGTCATGGAACTTGTTTGCTGACCCAGATCTGGGCTAACCATTTGGCTGATTGCAGTATGCTATACCTTTGATGTAGGCGCAGACTCAGCCAAATGGTTTGCCCTAATCTGGGTCAGCAACCAAGTTCCATGATGGTCACCAGCGTGTGGAGCACCAATTACAATAGATCAGAGTGTTTAATGTCAGTGCAAACACATAACAATAACAGTGAGATACTAATATTGAGATATTGATAGAAGGAAGGGACAAATGATATCAACTTGCTAAGTTTTCAGGCATATACAAATAGTTTTAATAGTAGCAGTCTTGTTTTGATTTACCAATTTGGTCTTAGTAATAGCAATTTAGTCTCGAAAGACCTCAACGTCTAAATTGATCCCATTGCTCACCAGTCTATCAATGATAGCAAGGGATATATATTTCTACTATTCAACTTTGGTTGCTGGTATCGAGACGACATCTTTGTTGTATTTTGCCTTTATGTATGTTTGTGTTAAGAAGCGAAAGTATTGTTTAACTAGTCTAGGCTCGATTCCCACCTATTGACTTAGTCGGGGAAAAAACTCCAAAATTGACTAGGTTACAACGATAGAATTTGTGTTCTATCTGAGTGGCTTAACGGATAGAGGAGCTCTTTCTTCTTGGAAAGGCAATATGGTGCAGAGTGTCGTGGGTTTGAGTCCGGTTCTATCTGTGATTTTTTCATTATTTTTCTCTTCTTTCGCTTCTATATTGTCTATTCTGGGGTTAACTTAATTATTCTCGGTCTCTTATTATAATAGCAAGGGAGCATTGCCGACTCTTGTACTTTTACTACCTGCATCGATTTCACTGTATTATTATTATTGTTATTATTATTATTATTATTATTATTATTATTATTATTCCTTTTTTTTTCCTTTTTGTTCTCTTATTCAGCTGGCAGATGAGCCACTTCAAAGGCCAGCCACTCCAGGCAGTCGTAGAGCAGTGGAAGCCTTGAACACCAACAACAGTAACAGCAGCAATGCCAATGTTAAAAGGTACGATTATTGAATTGGATTGAACGTATTCTTATTGTTTGGTTTGAAACTGTAGCCTTAATGCAGGGCTGCCAACTACCCTGAATTTTTAGGGATATCCTGAATTCCAAAATTTTGTCTGAAAGCCCTGAATTTTGGAGTTACTGGATAAATGATACTACAATATCAATGTTGTTTATTCATTCAGTCAATTTTTTGATATTCTATTGCATCTCCAGAGTATAGACATGGGATAGTCTGCTTTGATTAGTGTATTTAACATCTTTAGTAGCTTAAACTAGAACTTGCATAAATGTGTCAGTATAAGAGATGTATTATTAGAGAAAAATAGTGATTGTGGTATTTACTCAAATAAGTAATTTGTATGCCTTATAACATAGCTATTACTACTTTTTTGTTTGACAATTTATGATTTTGCATTGGAATCCTGCATTTTTATCCCAAATCTCTAATTTTTATGGTGTTTATCCTAACTTTTTAGTTTCTGAGGTTTGAAACAGTAGCCTTTATGTAATCTGCATGTTGATAAAAATATAAATTAGCGTGACAAATCTATTAAAATATGAATATGTAATAGGCTTTACTCTTATGTTCTGTTTGTGTTGAAATTTGAAGAGCACTTTTATATATATATATATTTTTGTTATTATTCTCCAGTGCATCGCGCCCTGTGAGTAGACCTGCCAGCCGTCCTATGAGTCAAAATGTAGTAACTTCTCCTGTTGGCTCACGGCCAGCGACCGGACAATATGCAAAGGACCTGGTTCGCCCACCCACAAGAAGTGGCAGTAGGCCGGCTTCTCAAGAAAGCAGTGGCTCAAATAGTAAGTTAAAAGTACAAAAAATAAATAAATATTTATTAATATAATGCACTTATCACTGGATTCTAAAGACGATTTACATGTGGTTTACACTTTAACCAATAGCAAACATTTTAACACTGACGAGGCTTGTTATTGTCATTTTTGGGGACTAGGCAACTTTCTAAATGCTCTGGTACTCTATTTCACCTGAGAGTTCAGTGAGGTAATAGACGCACATTTTCTTGCCAAGGGAAGAAAAGGGAAATGCAGGATGGCAATGGAAATGGGGGATATCACAGCATTTATCAGATTTAGATATAAGATTCTACCTACCCTAGAATCACAGATCTTAAGAAAAAACAAACTGAACTAATAGTTGTTTTAACCCAGATTTAAACCTGTGTCATTTGATTCAGAGGAGGGAAATCATACCACTGCGCCACAAAGCCCCTATCTGTGTATATATTTTTGTAATAGTTGAGGTCTGTATTATGTAATAGATGGATGTATATCTATGATTATAAGATTATTTTTATTATTATTCCCCTTTATCTCATTATCTCCCTTGGTTTTATTAAGACAATGTTCTTAATCCTAACTAATCCCGTTTAGTTGATTTAGATTGAAGACGCTTTAGTTTCTAATTGATTACTTTCCTTTGTGCTTATAAATTCATGTGAGCACAGTTTCTTTAGATAAAGACGTGGTAATTTTAATGATGATTCTCGGCTTCGTTTTTTTCTTGATTTGATCTTAATTTAATCTGTTACACATTACTTCTATTTCTCAGAGGCTGAAATGCGCTCTGGAAGCCAAAGATCAGAAAGGTCAGAGAGGGCGTACAGACCTTCCACCAAAGCTATGGAAAAACTTGGACCTGCAGCAAAGTGAGTGCTTTCATTTTTCCGAATTTATCTCAATTTAACCCTACTTATACGGCGTAGTTTGCTCAGTTGGTAGTGGCATTTAACTACTGAGGCTACTATAGCAATGATCCCGGGTTTGATTCCCACCCGCTACTGCGGTTTCTCTTTGGTCAAGAAAATTTGCGTCAATTGCCTCACTGAACTCTGGTGAAATAGAGTACTTGGCCGGTAAGACAGTTGTCTTGTCCGAAAAACAATTGTAACACGCCTAACGGGCGAATGTCTCGTAAGTGTTTAATGTTTGCTGTTGGCCGGGGGAGTAAACGGGATGTAAAGTGCCTTGAGACTTTGGTGATACATGCGCTATATAAGAACAATTTTTTTATGTAACTATCATAAGTAGTACCCTCTTACTCCCATGTGATATTAGAAATGTGGAGTAACTATGTTTTATTGTGCAGTTTTGTTTTTGTGTTTTGTTGTGTTTTTGTTGTTTCTTTTATTTGTGTTCGTTGTTGTTTTTGTTTGATGTATACTTGAACTATGAACCAAACGCCTCGAAGTATGAAATAAAAAATAAATAACACTTCACAAAGTTTGAATACATATTGATATATGTTATATTTCTATTCATGTGATACTTATTACTTGTATCTTAGGCCATATAATATAAAGTACAGTATTAGAATTAGCTTAATATTTTATTACATTTGTTGTAAAGCACTCAGAGTCTGTATCTGTGGGGTTAAGTGCTTTAAGAATGGTACATATTGTTATTATCATTATAATTATAATTATTATTATTATTATTATTATTATTATTATTATTATTATTATTATTATTATTATT
>JAUEKR010407308.1:0-13103 GCA_031762895.1 Corambe burchi
ATTAGAAGGATAGTCGATCATAGAATGATACGATCCTGATCCTGAACCATTTCCTCTACCAAGATTATCTTGCAGACGAAATGAATTGTCCGATCCTTGAAATCCTGTTGCTATGGAGAGGGATGATGCCGATCCTGATGTGATTGAATCAGAATGTCTTCGAAGACCACCGAGAGAAGGGCGAGTTGTAGAACTTGTGTTACTTCCTGTATTGTATGATGAGGATCGAGTCGGAGAAACGGGCTGTGCCAGCATGTCCCGTAAACAGTCTAACGTATATGGAGACACTTGTTTTTCTCCTATAAAATCATGGAAATAAAAAGCAAAAGAAAAAGAAAACATAAAAAGCTTGAAGCCAAGCAAAGCAAAGCAAAAGCATGTATCAAGGGAATTAATCAAAGAAAAAAGTGACAACTATTGATAATATACATAATAAAGCTTAACATAGACATACTTGCAACCAAAACTAAAATGAATTTCTTCAAACTACAATATTAAAGCAGCTTATTGCTAAGCTCAAAAGCAAAAAAAAAAAAAGATGAAAACAAAACAACTACAAATATTTGCAAAATGACCAGAAAACAAGGAAAACACAATTAATTCACATTAATGTAAGCTAGGATATTATGCCGCAAAAACCGACGATGCATAAAGCAAATATTAATATAATGTTAATTAGAAACTTATATAACCTAGAAATTGCACCCAATAACACATTCAAATGAATACGCTAAGATAAACTGCTGCTGCAAGATAAAGAATTCTAAACTTTATTCTAGACTGTTCATATGAATAAGTTCAGGGAACAAGTAATAGCATTTTCAACTTGTTTCATCATGATGATATGGTTGGTAGCTTAGATAAAAAACAAACAACAAGCTAATAAGAAAATGAATGAATAAAAATAAAAGTAAACTTAAGTTAGTCGTGTACTTCTTTAAATTTTAGGTGAATAACTTAGTGTGGCAATTTGGCAATGTTTTCCATGCCAATATAAATGAATATGTGCAATGTAAACACATACAATAAAAGCAAATAATTTAGATACTGTTATCCTTAATATTGATTATGTAATGACCATTAATCAACTGATAGAGTTATTGCTCATTTGTTATTGCTTGATTAATAAAGTATTCATTTCAACAATGCCGGCTTGTGTACATTTCTTTACACCAACAACCAATACATTTAAAACAGTGTCGTAAATCACATAGACGATTGAATTAGTGCAAAATACTTATAACAAAAGCATTGCGGGTAAGGTTTGTTCTTTTATGTTTACCATGCAAAATAAGCCAATACCTATTCTGCAAAAAATTATTATGCTTAACAGTCAATGCGCTTTATATCTATTCTTTGAAAGCAAATAAAGACATATGCACAAGTTCAAAATTTAAAGCGAACATTAAGCTGACAAATTTGGGATGAAGAACATGCCATAAAGTCAATAACTGCATGTGTGAAAAATAAAAACTTTATACTAGATTTAAGTAACAACCAACAAAAATTAAGATTGAACAGATAATGCTATTATATAACAACATGCAAGCACATTATATTTCTACTACCATAATATCTAGTTCTTTATAATATGTGATAGATTATAAGTTTTACTTCATAAGGAAATTTTAAGACTTTAGTCTTGAGTCTAGATCTAGACATCTAGATATCTAGCTTTACTTACTTCTTAGGCATATAAGCTACCTAGACTATATAATATGGTTTGAGAAATTTAATTTTGTGGGATTAATAAAGATTTTTGAATTTTGAATCTTTAACCTGTGTAAATGAGATAAAATTTATTACTGAATGAAAAGATTCAATAAAATTATAAACACACATTAAACTTTGGCCATCATCGCTTAGAGCTTGTCTTGATGAGGTAAAGCGCCATAAATAAATGCCATTTATTATTATTATTATAGGTAGTGTAAAAAGTTTGCAGTTTTAAGCAACTTGTTTATTGTCTATTTGCATTGAAAACACAAATACAAAAACTGCCATGGTGAAGCCTGTTCCAAGCAACTAGGTATTTCAACTCAGGGGACGTTTCCCGATTTTTGATACGTGACCTAGGGACCATGAATGTAAACAACAGAGAGACAAGGCGCCTATTTCAAGCTCTAGTCTAGGCCAAGACTATGTTAATGTATATTAATTAGGTCATGTGACGCATGTTGTTGCGAAAGAAAGCAAACCACCACCATCAATGGAGATAACCCTAGGTCTAGACTAGAGCTTGTGATAGACCATCTTGTTTCTTTAATTTCTATATTCATGGAGCATAGGTCAGGTGAAAAAAATCAGGTAACGCCCCCTGAGTTTAAATTCCAAACAGGAATTTTTTTTTTTATTTAAAGGTCTAAAGCATTATTTATCTACCAAACAAGTTATCAAAAATCTGGACAATTTCCCAGCTTCACAACAGCATCACACTTTAGACTCAAAAATTATTCCTTTTACGTAGAACTACTAAAAATATAGAAAAAACTAACAATTGTAAATCGATAAAATGGAAAGTTATAATTAGAAAAATAAAGCACTTCTATAAATTATCTCACCTTTAACACTTATGCTTCGAAGGTCTGTGAGCTTCATGAGCATTTTGGCAAACACATGTTTTTGATCTGGTCGTCGGAAACGTATGTAATGTTTGAGTGCCTCAAGTAGAGGCTCTTGGAGTTGTTCAATTTTCTCAATATCTTGGAGACTTGATCGGTCTGGAATAGTTTGATACATGGAAAGAGAATGTATTGTTATATCAAGGTGTGTGGTGAAGTGATATGATGCCTTCTTTTGAATGATATGGGTTTGAATTTTGAGTAGAAGCGCTTAAAGATTGTTTCTAACTACAGCGGAATTCACCTGTTATGAATTTTTTTTATTATTTCATATTATGAATGTATTATTATTTGATTTTGACAAAAAAATTTTATTATTATTTCATGTTATGAATTTATTATTATTGGATGTTATGAATTTATTATCATTAATTTTATGAATTTATTATCATTTATTATTATGAATGTATTAATATTTATTGTTATGAAGTTATTATTATATCTTGCTATGAATTAATTATTATTTCTTCTTATAAATCCATCACTTATTGTTATCAATTGTTTACCTCCACTTATTAGGCAAATAGATGATAGCATTGCAAATTCAGCCTCATCACACCCCATGCTCTTAAGAGATGCGGCAAAAGAGAAAATATTTGATGTAAGCGGCCCAAATCCTCCTTTCTGTAATTGCATTCTACTCAATGATAATCCATTAGAGAACTGCATCGTGTCAGAGTCTATGTCATATCGGATACTTATCCGCAATATCTGTGGAGAAAACAAGAAAAATTATAAATCAGCACACAACAAAGGAGAGAGAATATGCAATGATGGAAGTCTGAGATTGCTTAGGGTTCGAATCTGCTTAGTGGCGGTGATACAAAGTTAAATCCTTAGAAAAGGATTTTTACACACATTTTCTCACCCCACTCTAACCTATGTATCAAATGATACCAGTATCTTATGAACATATTCTGTTAATGAGTATGTATGTGTATAAAATAGATGTATGGAATAATTCTGATGAACCCTAGTAGGTAATAAGTACAACTTCCAGGTAATACTTTGTCTTCATTTGGAAACCTTTTTTCCGGTCAATTCTATAAGATAATACATTGGTCGACATGGCCAGAGTTTACATAATTATGCCATTAGTCAGCGATGTTTCTATTCAGAGTATCTATATTGCTAATGATATGTGGATAAAAGAAACATTTTTGAAGCACAGAATAATGTTGTTATTCAGAGTTTTCTTTATATTATGTTTTATCCAGCAATATTTCGATCGGGAACTTGACGTCATCGATATTAACTTTTCAATCATAACTAAAGCTTCTATGAATTTTCAGTTATAAAATTACTCTTATTTTTAATCTCCTATGGAATTAATTACACAATGATGCCAAATCATAGTCTTCTTTTTGTGTTTTTTAACTGACAATCGGATTTTTTTTTCCGAAACGTACTTTCCTGTCTTTATCCCTTTTTTTTGTAGAGCTTTTTCATATTTTTGTGTGCAATTGAATTGTTTTATCTTGCTCTACGGTAGCAACAATTTATAAAGGGAGAAAAATATGTGAACAAACCATAATTTCTAAGCAAGCGGCTTTAAGGAGTGTGATTTGGTCTGATGTGTTCAAACTAGTAAAACCGGGAACCTTCTTGGCAAAGTCAACAATTAACACTATTCCAGCAGATGACAATTCTGTGATTTTCTCCCACAAGAAAACGCCAGAAGTTCCTGTTGCAGAGCCATCCTCACCACTAGATGGAGCCTGTTTTAGGATAAAAAAATAATAGACATGATAAAAAAATCAACAACACAAAATTAAATTACATGTAGTTAACATACGTTTCTAGCTTTGTTTTTAGGGGGGAATCAGAAAAAAAGATTAATAAATTCAAAATTTGATACAAACATTGAATTTAGTTTTATTGAATAGGGAGCCTATAAAGAGAATAATGATCGCTACATATGAAAAAAACACTATAAACAAGTTCATTACACATAAATTAAGTGTATGCATGCATGTAATCGAATATGTGTGAGCATGCATGCGCTACCTTTAATTATATAATATAGATAGAGCCTATATGTATTCATGTGATTCATATCTTATTAATTTAATAAGATTTCTAGACATTCTTTCTTCTTAACTGAATAAATAAGAAAATTTTTAAGTTCTTAAACAGTTATGCAATGGTATACACAATGATAATGTATTATTATAGTCGACTACACTTGTAACGATGTCGCTGGGGAATAAGAAAAAGCATCACTGCATTCAAAATTTGCTGCGACCGTGTTTGTTATAAGCGTATTCCACTGTAATATTAATACTTGACATAAGGGATAGATAGGATGAAATAAGCATCCGTTGACAGTAATCATCCAGTATAATTTTTATTCCATAGATAATTGATTAAAGAAGAAGTAAAACTTACATTGCTTGAAGTTGAGGCGTAAACATGATATTATATATGATTAATGAATGCAATGTAAAGCATACTTCAACAGCGATACTCCAATATAATTTACTCATTTGGCTTATTGAATGTAGTTGCTGTTGTTGTTGCTGTTGTTATTGTTGTCAATCAGCACCATCTGAGCATTTGGCCCGTATGTGTATCCCCACGAGCTAGAGGATGAACACAACCTTAATGGCAAGGTACTGAATGCTGGTTATGGGATGCCTTTATATGCACCCCTTAAAAGTTGTAGGTGCAATGACTTCTAAGACCTTCTCGGGCAATGAAGTAGAACTAGTCTAGTGTTACCCGACATTACAATTCCCTAACATTGGCAAATAAAATATTAAGCGTTACTGAACCATTGAAAGGTGTCCTAATACAAACTTTATGATATGTTCACCATAATGAATATAGAGGTCTAGGTAATATATAATACAGGGGAACTTGGAAATAACGTAATTAACAGGACTCATTCAAACGTTAGGCTAATTCCAAGTTTACATTAATATCGATTTAACGCTATTTCTGAGTTTACGCTATTTACCAAGTACGCTACTTTCGTGTTCTACTGTAATGTGAACATGAACGTCAGCAGTAACATTACACCAGATCAGTCTGTTGAACAATGAATTTAACCAAAATAAAACTTACACTGCTTGAAGTTGCTGCAGAAGAAGCCGTCGAAGAACCCGAGGCCACTGATGAAAGATTGACAGGGGGAATCATTCCCGAGTTTGTCGATGACGAGCTTGAGTGAGCGGGTGAAGTGAGGCTGAAATTTGACCCGTTCTGACCACTGACCGGCGTAGTGTCCCTGTGAGCTTCAACTATCTCTTGGATGAGCATTTGGTCATCTTCTGTGAGCTCCTCACTCAGGCAAGATGTGCTGCTCTCTGGTTTCTGTTTCTTTCTTTTGTTGCGATCATTCCGCACAGCTAAAGATAAAAAAGAATCATCATCATCACCAACATCACCATCATCATCATCATCATCATCATCATCATTATTATTATTATTATTATTATTATTATTATCATTATTATCATTATTATTATAATTATACCAGCTGGAGCTTATGCTCCTAAAGGTTCAACATTGCTGGGCAGGCCAAAAAGTAGACAAATTATGAGGGCACAGTGTTCAAGTAGGATTATTGGGTCAATTTGGCGCATGACTTAGGCACAACGCAATTTCGCTCTAATGATGGAACAAGAAAGTATTTGTAACTAAACTTAAGCAGCGAAATACAATAAAAATAATATACAGAAATAGTGGCAATGATGACGATGAGGAGGAGGAAAAGAAGAGGAGGAAGAGGATGGTGATGATGTTTTAATGATACTAATGATGATGATGATGATGACGATGATGATGGTGCTAATGATGATGATGATGATAATTACAATGATACTATTGATAACGATCATGATAATGACGATTTTGGTGGTGATGATGATGGCTGATGAGATGATGATGGTGATGATGATGATGATGATGATGAAGATGATAATAATGATGAAGATGAAAATGATGCTACTAGCAATAAAAATAATGCAAACAATACTCACTTTAAATTGCTTTGAGCTCTTGGTGTAATGTAGAGGAATATTCAATCCCAACTTTTTAAAATTGTTCACTGTGGAAAAGGAAAAACACACTAAAAATAAAAGTAATATAATGATAGGAGTTCAAACTTCCAACATATTCATATCACAAGCTCTGGATCTTGGCCACTATGCCGCAACTAATAGATTATACAAAATTAAATATGATGTGTACCATCAATGTAAAGTAGCAGAATGTGGATAAAGACTCTACAGTCGATTACATTTGTAGCAAATTCAGTTGTAGCGATTTTCAGATGTAGCAGTTCTTTTTTTCATGGAACAACTCCTATACATCAATGCAAAATAAAATGTTTGTGGTAAACTTCAGATGTAGGTCTAGGTTGTAAGCCACTCACGTTATCCTCTATTTTGGTAACGGTAGCAGCTTTAAAATGTAGGATGACGACTCCTTTATCAGGATTTCCTACGATCTTGTATGATGAGAGTGATGATTCCTGTAACATCTGATTTATAACACAATCTAAAATTGCCGGTAGTCCAGTAATTGGCATATTGTTGTTAATAATCCATGTATATTATGAAATTGAAGTATCAATCGAGAGCTCTCATCGATGAGCATCCATGTCCACCCTGTGGGATAGCCTAGCCGGAAGTCCCTCAAATACATAACATAATATAACCAAATGCAACTCATTTATATAAGACATACCACAATCTACACACACTCACGCACATATACAAGCACAAACCCCCTCTTTCCCCCCCCCCCAAGGAAAAAAAATAATAAAACAACAAAAAAACTTCAGATGCAGTGAAGTGATCCATTTGATAGTCACTCAACAACATCGCTGCTGCAAACACAGTATAATGTACTCAGTTTATTTTCTTCTTATTAAAAGGAGTTCAGGTAGTGCAGTAGGTAGTTTGATAGGCTGTCACCCAAGTAACCTAAGCTCAAACATCATCTCTGATACTTTTTTTATTCCCCAAAGAATTCACTTTCAGGCAACAATAAATGAGGAGATGGTCTGCTCAGACTTTGCAAAAAAGCAAAGTGGATGTGGAAAACAAAATAGAACCCGAAGCTGTATGCCTATAAAGAGTAGGAAATATTGTTCCTGGCTCCGTTACGCCAGTATAGTAATACTCAAACATAACTGTGCCAACTGACAAAACTGAAAAAAAGAAGAGGACATTCTTAAAATCGGTATGTTAAAAGATTATGTTTCTATAACGCACTTATCACCAAAGTCTTAAGGCGCTTTAAATTTAGTCTAACTCTCTAAGCTCAAAGCAAACGCAAACATTTAATAATAACTATTGATATTTGCCTGTTAGGTATGTTACAACTTTTTTTCATTCAAGTCAACTGTCTTAACAACAAGGCACTATATGTCACCAGAGTTCAGTGAAGAAATTGACACAAATTTTCTTGCCCTAGAAAAAAAACATTAATAGCCACGATAGGAATCGAACCTGACAACATCGCCACAGCCTCCACAGTAGCAGTCCGATGGTTTACCAGCTGAGCTAAATAAATGTACTAACCTTTCTTCCTATTAATGATGACTTCCATCTTGCAAAGAGGACAGCTTCCTTCTGCAAGATTCACCCTTTGAATAATTTCCGCCTCATCGTCCTCGACCTTATTTGTTATCTTAATCGTGTAACGGCCTGCTTGCTGTGATTGAAATAAATTAAACGAGAACAGTTTATCTCCAAACCTGCCATTTATAATGCAACTACATTTCTGTGATTTAAGTGATTTAACTTTTAAAAAGTAACGCCAAACATTTTTGGTAGTAATGTCCTCACAAATCTGTTTGACAGTTGCTGGGGGTGGGAGTCATTAATTGAAGTTTTTTGGGTTGCTTTTTTTTAAAGTTATTGCTTGCTATTAGTGTAATTGTCTGAAAAGTACATCATTCTAGCAAAGTGACAATGTCCATATTTACCTATGGTCGGGTTCTATTTGCGCCTGATTGGAGTGGGGAGTGGGAGTAGGGAATATGTGTGCAAAACAAAACTTTCTCATGGATTTAACTTTTCTTTGCCGTCAAATAGATTCAAAGCCACGACCTCTCGATCATGAGCGGGTTTCATTTTTTAGGGAAGGGGACAGAAGATTTGCGTCAATTGACTCACTCAACTAATGTATCTCAATTTGATATGGTTGCCAGGATAGCTCAGCTGGTTTTATGAATTTTTTTATGTTGATTTTTTTTTTTTCAATTTATTTTCTGCTACATAATATTTTTCTCTAAAATGTATGGAATATGAGCCGATAACCATGAAAAAGAATAAAAGTTTAATTCACATCAAAACTAAAACTATGCAATGTAGGTGTTAGAAAATCATTGGCTACAACTTACTGGATATGTGACGTTGAAATAGCGTGCGAAAGGTAAAACTGAGACTGTATGAGGCGATTTTTGAATAGTCACATCTTTGATGCTTTCAATTTTGCACTTCATCACTTGGTCAATGCTGAAAGACAAAGAAAATTTATTTTGTGATGATGATGAGATGGTGGTAATACAAAGCAATCATGGCAAATTTAGGTACATGTAGAACTGTAGTTTAGTTACTAAGTTTTTATAGGTAAAGAGTGAATGCCGTTAGACAGTAAAAAGTAAAAAAATAGAAAGCTCTTCTTAGACCTAAATTTTCATGAGGCCAATGTTTATCCCGATTTGCTATGGCACAAGCGAGCGATGAAGACGCCAGTTCATCGCAGGTTTCTTCCCCTGCAATGTTAACCTGTACTGATTTTAACATCTGAGCCGGGTGAGGAATATATGAAAAGTGTCTTTCCCAAGAACACAACGTCCCAACGCATCAACTGGGATTCAAACACACGATCTTATGATGATAAGTCCAGATACTTAACCACTGTGCCACTGACGCCACATCCGTCAGACAGTAGGTACCAAACGATATGGAAAGTTTTGGAATATAAAACATTTATAGATAACAGGCCTAGAGTCTAGGCTAGTTTTTAAGCATAAATCAAAGAAATAATATACATGCTTATTACCTCTATGGTGTATGTGCACGGATATATCTCCATAATTCAAGGATTTACAAGAATGCTCCAGGATTTCAGGAATTTGGTGCTAAGAATCCAGGATATCCCTAAAAATTAAGAATAGTTGGTAGCCCTGTGCTGTGACATAGCACCCTTGAAAAAGACTAGTCACTCTACACACCATGCCCACCCACCAAGGAGTAAAATGAAAATGTAAAAAGTTAATATAATCTGGGTCGGACAGGGATGTCTCTTTAGAACTAAAGAAAAACCGTTTATTGAGGAGGCACCTTTACTATATTTTGGTGATATTGTAGCAATTAGCTAATATTAATTAATTACATAAAATAGAAGTTGAAGGATTAAGTTAGTTGATTTTATTGTTCGTAGTTTGAGGCTGACAAAAAGGAAGTTTGACAATTGTTTTTGTTAGACAATGGACACAACGATTAATGACATCACAAACATAAAAGAGTTCATTAAAGGTGTGATGCTGTGCGGTGATCGCCACAATATTATTGCAACCGTTCAGCTTTTAATAATTGTAGCTACATATTGACAGAATTTATATTAACTGTGAATAAAGCAGTATACATACTAAACATCAAAAGTGTGCGTCTGTTCTTTCAGTGAGTGTAGAAGCATGTATCTGACATTTTCACGAGCAGTAATTTCATCACGTCCCATATCTAATTTCACTGAAAGAGAGAGTATGCTAGAATTAAATCAATGGAAGGGATTTCATATTCAACAAGCTAAGGTGAAAAAAATTACAGTTTGACTATACTTGTAATGATGTCGTAGGGGAGCACAAAAAAAAAAAGGAATACTGCATCCAAAGTTTGATACAGCCGTTGTGTATATCATTGTTGTATAGGAAAGGTTTCATCAAAAAAGATCACAGCATCTGAAAATGACTACAACCTAGTTTGCTACAAGCGAAGTTGACTGTTCATTTTTATAAAATTGACAATGCTATACCTACACTAATACTTGTAGTGATGACGTTGTGGGACCAGAAAATTGATTGATGCATCTTAAATTCACTACACTTATTTTCATTGAATATAAGTATTGTATAGGTGCATGTTCCATGAAAAAAAAATACTTCTATGTCCTAAAATCTTTACTACCAAATTTCAATATATGAGCATTGTCGATTTTACAGACAAATTAATTACAGTAGTGTCCGCCTAAATGCCCGCCGCCTGAACGCCCGTTTCACCTTAATGTCCGCTTTTCTCGAGGAACAATTATTTAAAAATGGCCACTTCCTTACCAATCAGAATTCCGGCTTAATGCCTGCTCCGCCTAAATGCCCGCGTTTTCTGCTTCCCGAGCACCGGGCATTTAGGCGGACACTACTGTATATCAATAAGAAATAAAAGTAAAAGCTTAATCTTCCTTTTCTACCAATCATTATGAAAGTATTTAGTAAAATTCAATTTGACTATCAAATTAAAATAAAATGTAGTTAAACTCTAAACTATCAACTATCTGTACTAGTCACTATAATAATATAGTGGAACCTCAATACTTGGGATGCCTCTGTTGATTAATAAATTGTCCCTTCCACCCAAGTTTTCCGATTAGTCAAGATAAATATACTTTATTTAATAGCAATTGGTTGCCTTTGGTTCCAAATTCCAGAGATTACACTGTATTATCTTTTATGATTGTTATAGATTAATTAACTCTTCTATTCTTATATCATAGACCTAAATTATAAACTCTCTCTAGTATATAAACGAGCACGCTCACCTTCAAAAGTTGCTTTTGAATCTCTTACTTCAAGGAGAAGTATCATAATGCAATAAGTGAAACTGCAACAAGTGAATAACACAATCTGCATTGGTGACGGCATCTGCATCAGCTTTCGCTCCATCTAGTCTTACATCAAAGAAAGAGATGAATGATAAACGAGTTTCAAGAGATAAACCTTAGTCCTGGTCTTGGTGAAATAAAATCTGAAAAATGATAGAGGAATAAAAACTGATAGAAAATGAAGGAACTTCGCTAATTGAAGTGCATCTGTGGACTACGAAATCTTTTCACAATTACCTGGGTTTCTCGATAAAAGTGAAGTTAAATTTATCTTAAATATCAAGGAGTAGTATTGGAGAGGTAGGCCTACTGTTTTTTTTCTAATCAATTGAATGCCTAGAATTTCATGCCAATTCACTGTGTTTCCTAATTGTGGGGGTTCCAAATTTAAATTTAAAGAAGTTCCACAGTATGTATGTTGATATAAAGATATGATATAAATAATAAAGAATAAGCTTCAGCAATTAATTATTAAATCTGGGCTTTTCTAGAAAATAGACATTAGATAGATAGTTAGATATATAGACTAAACACTAGACCCTATTTATACTAAGTCTAGATATGCCAGAGCCACAGGTAATAAGCCTAATATAATTATAATATGTCAGCCACGGCCAAGGGATGTCTTAGAATAGAAGTGAAACGTCTAGTGTCCTCTAGTCCTCTAGTCTTTTAGATAGATTAGTCTAGACTAAATATGAAGACTAAACTTATTAGACTGTCATAGAAGACAAAGAAGTCTGGATTATACCTAGACTAGACTAGATAGTTACCTAAATAGTCTATCAAGACTGTTCTAGATAGAGGTAGACTCTATCATGGTGTTACAATTTCGTACCAGGAGAAGCAAAGTCTAGAGCATCACTTATCCAATGCAAATCAATTCAGTATTTCCATTGCAAACACTTATTTAACAATTTTGAGTCACACAATGAAACATCCGATGTAGACTAGTCTAGATAGATAGTATAGATTTAATGTATCAAGTCATCAACGGTAACTGGAGAACGAAATGAAACACAAAAGGGTACCAAGTTGTCTAAATGTGCGGTACAATGTCAGAATCTCCTCTGGTCCTCTAAGACGTCTAGACCAGAGTTGGGCGATTTCCAAAATTTTCGAATTCGATTCGATTCGATTTTTCTAAAATTTAAAATCGATTAATCGATTTAAATCGATTTAAGAGTTTTATCTTCGATTTATCGAAAATCGATTTTTAATTTTAATTTGTGTCCTATAGAAGGGTGTTTCAAAATGATGCTTGGGTAGTGGGTAGGGCAGGGAAGTTCGAAAGGGGCGGAGTTCCTTGTATCGATAATTTTAATTTTAACATGCGACCTCCATGAGGCATCCTAGTCTAGCGAAAGAGGTACACATTTCCATTTCAACTACCAAATAAAACCAGTATTAACAAGACTCTAGATTTGTTAGTGAAATTGAAGATGGTGGACTAAATTTTTAGCCGTTCCAGGGCAACCGAGGCCTAAAACTAAATTTATAGAGTAATCCTCGATGGTTAGGAGACGTAAATCCACGTCGATGCTTCGGAATTTTTGTAGAGCCGATAAACTAACAGCTTGTATCACTTCGTTTTTTGCATCAAATTATGGAATTAAGGCCTTATATTACTTAACATAATGTTATTCT
>JAUEKR010407419.1:0-13103 GCA_031762895.1 Corambe burchi
TTGCAAAATAATATAAAGTAAATATTAAGACATAATTTTAAAAATCAAGCTAAAACTTTGCCGATGGTAATTAAAATGCAGTATAACATATAGTATATAGATATACTGCATTTTATATGATGCTATTTGGTTGCCTAGGATTTCATGCCAACGTGATTGAAAATCTGATTACTGAGAGAACCAATTATAAGGTTTTCACTGTATTATACTGTATTATTATACTATGATGTAACATAATATAGTTGATAAATTGCTATAATAAAGTACCAATAAATGGTAATACGTGAATACTATTTCAGTGGAACCTCTGTAATTGGGACCCTCATGAATCAAGAAACCCGGTATATCGGCAAGAAATACGAGGCAACCAGGTGTTATAAAATGCAGGATTTAATATCTGACATCACTAATCGAAAAACAAATCCCGCATTATCGGGAACATTTCATAATCCACCACACGTCCCAAATAGCGAGGTTGCATTGCATTAGTTATTGTTGTTTCTGTCGTTAAATTCACCCAAGTGAAGATCTACTACACGTAGATAGTCAACGACCGTTCTATACCGATACACTTGGTGAAATGGGATGTATTGCCTTATAGAGAGAAGCATAATAATAACATATAATATTAAGGCCTCCATACTACTGACTCTTCTTTCTATCAGGGAGCATTTTGTTCTTCCAATATGCCAACTGACCCAATTAGATGAGTTTTACTGTTGGTGCACATGTTCATAAAATTAATGATATAATATAATACTATATGCATTGGTTACAATGTCTTTATCAATGAGGTTAATTTTAGAGTATTCTTAAACGATTCAGTGGCAGTGCTTAATATTTTAATTGCCGATGGCATATTAATAATAATCAATATTTTAGTTTAGAGGGAATACTATAATACACAGTGGGATATCTGTAATTGAGATCTTCAGTAATCGGGAAATCAGGCCATTTGGCACGAAATCTCTGGCAACCAAAATTGTAATCAATTCGTTGCGTTGTAACTAGAGTAATAGGGAAATCCGTTTAATCAGGACGATTTTCCACTCTTCCAAGGTGCCCCATTTAAAGGTATGAGACATTATAATAGTATTTCTCTAGCTTAACACATTATTTTACCGTGAAGAAAAAGTCATCAATGCATTTACGTGTAATGCGCGTGAGGACTAAACCAGGCAATAATATCATTTTGAGTTTCTCGACTATTTTCAATACATTATTAGAATGAATCCAGTGTTTTACTAATTTATATTCATATTCATATTCTATGATACATTATGCATTTTGGAATTCATCCTATTTTGTTATGGTCTATAGATTATTATGAGAAAATGAAATGGTATTAAAATAGACATTAAATATAGCTAAGTATGTCAGATGGCGTGACACACTTTCGTTTTGCATTTTCATAATATTGGGTACGGCCATACTTGGGCAGATTCGCTTAGCTTATTTCCGCTGCTGGCAAACCCAACCTATAGTGAGCAACGGAATCGACCACAGTCGCGCAGATTACTATCGACAGGAAATCAGAATCTGCTGGTCTGCTTCTATATGTAAAGGAAACCCTTCATCTAATCTAAATTACCTTATTGCAACTTCCATCGGCCCTGTCATCAAGTGTCTACCTATACATACTTTTGTTTACCTTTCACTATGCCATCCCAAAAGTTCTGGTGCTACAAGCTTTCAGAGGAAAAAAAATCTAAAAAAACGTACCTGTCGGCACCATGGCCTTGGCCTTACAACATTTTTACTACCAAACACTCATAAAATAAATAGCATCATAATAAGTTCGAACGTAGTTAAGTTATAATACTTGAACTATTTTTTTTTTTTTTGGAAAGTAAGCAGGCTATAATATGGATGTTACGTTAAGGCATGAAACTAAATTACAATGGGTTTCATGATGCAATTGGCACAAATATCAAAACCTTGAATCTATACACGTAATATCATAACCTAATGTTAATTTACATTATAATCTAATCAGTCAAAGCGAAGTAATATATTTTACCCACGATATTCAAATATCGATAACTTTTTCCCCTTCTAAGCTTGTTAATAGTTTGTAAACAGCAGTTTTATAATGCACACATTCATGTACTCTTTTTGAACGTGTCATATAATTGTACTAAAGATACATAGAAATTAATTATAAACTTAATAGTAATAATAATGCTGAAAACAGCGCATGATTAGAGCTACAGCATAGCAGCATTAATCGTATCCACATGTTATAAAACTATTCGATTTATTTAGCTCATTAACTCGTATATATTTGCCTTGTATTATTTTGATGTAGTTTATTTAAATGCGGGTTTCCTTATATAACAGCGATGATATAAGACAATGATCTTACACCATCATAATTTAATAGTCTGGTGATTCGAGGTACACATTTGAATTAAGTCATAGTTGTTTGTTTTGTTTTTTAAACAAATCTGAAGTTATGCTCAATCTGTATTACTCCCTATCATCATTCAATAAGAGGAACAGCTATGTAGACAATTATGAGAAATAGGGGAATTGATAAATCCTAATGCGAGACGGGGAATAGCTGAGCTAATCAAATCATTAAAATTACAATGTAGTACAGCTATAATAGATATTAGAAGAAAATGAAGAGAAAATAACTTTCTTTCTTTCATTCTCTCCATCTCTCTCTCTCTCTGTCTCTCTCTCTCTCTCTCTCTCTTTCCTCATACTATCTCTCATTCTTTTGTTCACCATGTCTATATGTATGGGGAATAGGGAGTAAAGGGGGAATCCAATAGGTGAAAACCTATAAATGGACGAATGAAATAGAATGAAAAATGGTCAACAAAGCACACATTGTTTAAACAGACGCTTCGTTATTTTTCTGTTTTGACCAGTGACTAGTCTAAAATAGATTCATCTGATGTCTAAGTGTGCTTAGAGATAGAGTTACATGGCATTCAGAAATGAGCCTTTAGTTTCGCTCTTTGGTCAGCAATAGGTTAATCAACCGATTCAGGTTATGCCACGCCCACATTGATTGTGTTGCTTGGTAAGGGTTAATTTCCTGTAGAAGGTAGAAGTAAAAGTAGAAGTAGGCGACGGAACGAATGAATTCGTTTTCTATGATCGACTGACTATTACTATTATTCTAGATGCATTGGCATGGCATTAGCATTAGTTTTAGGCTTTTTGTTTGATGGATAGAAGATATATTGATGGATTGATGAAATGATGGATGGATGTGTGGATTGAAAGTATGTGGATGAATAAAATAAATGATCTGATGGAAGGATTGATGGACAGTTTGATGACTTTATTTGGTGAAGGAAGAATAACAATAAAGTAAAGCCAGATGTATTAATCAAGCAGTACAATTTTTCTTGATGGAATTGAGAATGATTTATGGCTTGTTGCTGCACGTACATATTGGTTTGTGGATATAAAGCAAATCTTTAAAAGAAAAAATTAAGAAAATACTCCAACAATCAGATGTAACAAATCCACATTAGCAAATTATACAATCAAAAATCAAATAAAAACAAAAACAAATTCCATAAAACAAAACATAAATGAAGAGGGAAAAATATGAACCAAAATAAACAATAAAGATGGAAGAGAAGTATGTAGGGTTCAATGATTAACGAAGGAAAAAGAATAAAAAAGAAAAGAAAATTATGATGATGATATTGAACAAAGATAAAAATCATCACAAAGTTATAATATAAATAAAAAGAGGAACAAAAGTTATAGCAATTGTGTAATATCTATAAAAAGCAAGTCCAAACATCAGATGCATAATGTAGAGAAAGATTTGAACAAAAACATCAACTTCACAATTAACAATAAACAAAGATGACGATGTTTTCATTTCTGTAGAACTTTCAATTTGATTAACGCACGTGCTTTACTTCACGTTACCAACAAATGAAGTCAGTGTATCACTCTATCACTCACCCACCTCTCATTGTCCCCATTTCTCATTCTGTATGTGTCACCCAACCTCACTTCGAGCTTAACATGTCACCTCGTTCCTCCTTTCATTTTTTCTATTTGTCCATCCATTAAGCCAGGGCGGGTATTTAGATTCGAATACTGGTCACTCGGGTATTTCATTCGGGTCGGGTCGGGTCAGACCATATTCGTATGCATCCCTTCTCACCATACCCTCCCACTATTTTGGACCATCACCAATACGGGTCGGATCTGACTAAAGGCTGTGACGTCATCACAAAATACGGTCCGGACCGTGTTCGAGACCAAAAACTGTGACGTCATTACGGGTAGGATCGGGTCGAACCATATCCGAGGCCAGATGACACGGCCCAGGTCGTACTCGATTTTATGAAATGTCGGCTTGCCATTCATTCATACATTTCTCATTTCATCCTTCTCACAACATTCATTAATCATTCCTATATTAATAGTGCTGCGGTTCTGAGGTCTCTCTTGTGATCAGGCCTCTAAGTCATGATCCAGAGGTCGAACGCTCGAATTCGCTTAAAGGCGACACAATGTCTAAATTCTTGGGAATTTTGGGTTATTTTTACCCATAATTTTCTTCAAGCCATTCGATTAAAATTAGTTCCAAGCAGTAATCAGACATGACTGCTGCCAAAATACTAGAAGTATACACTTTTCAGGCAGTTATATTGCATTATTATGTTCCACGAGGAGTTGAGATGGTAATAGAATGAACATATGTGTCAAAGTCCACTTTATTAAGCATTTTGATCATTTCAAAAACAGGAAATCGCTCTATAAATAAATTATGTGTTTAATTTCAATTGGGTAACTTCCATAATTTAGTTTTTCTATTTCTTTAATTTTTTTTCTGATATTTATTCTTTCTGTGTACGCACGTCTGTTCGTCTGTTTGTCTCTTCTTTCGTTTCTCTCTTTCTACTCTCTTTCCTCTATATCTTCCCCTCCCCCGCGCTCTCTCTTTCTCTCTCTCTGCGTCCCTCATGAAACGGCCTCTATACTGCTCTCTCACATAGTATCATTCATTATATCACTAAATATCCTTTTCTTTATTATTTTTAATAAGCATGAATCTCCGTTCCTGACTCAATCCATCATTGATTCTTTATCTTCTTTCATTTCCACTTTCTGCCCACTTTCTTCCTTATTTTCTGTCTATTCTCATTTTCTCTCTCTTTCACTTCTCTCATTCTATTTTCTCTATAAATTCTCTATCTGTCTCGCCATTCATCCATCTCCATCTCTGTCTCCATTCTCCTACCATCATATCCCCTTTGCCCTAGCTTTTCTAGCCCTCGTAGCCACATTCTGAATTCAATATGTCACTGGAAGCTTTCTCACTTTGACAGGGGGTGGGGCATACGGTGTCAGGTGACCGCAACTATCCCACCACACACTCAAAACACTCATACACACTTGATAACATGCTTAGACACGCACTCAAAATGAAACACACATAACCAAACGCACTGAGACACACACTCATGATAGAAAACAATCATACCAACAAACACTAACACATCAGTTGAGCCCAAGTAAGCTCAGAATGGATACACTAACATAATTTAAGCTCAAATATTCATAATTAAAATAGCGCATCTAACAATGTTATATCAAAAATTTGCTACAATTTCCAGTAGTATTTGTCTCAAGATGTCAGATTTCTCTTCATTTAGATAAATCATCTGTTTCCTCATCCCCCCCCTCCCCCCCCAGTTCATTTGTGCCAACTGATACAATCTTGAATAGTATTGTTTACCGGGTAGGAATTTTTCTTATAATTTGCCCCGTGGCGGCCTTTATCAACCTGCTCTTTGCAGTTTTAAATCAACAATGGACTGTTTACTATTCTTAGGTGTAAGTATGGGTCCTCCTATTTTTTAAATATATTTTTTTTTTGCTTACCTCCGAGCTGACTAGATATCAAATCATACACATATCCTAGTATCAGGGTTTTAAGCAAACACACGCTAAACAATAAAAAGTTGCATCTTCTTGGGTTCAACGTCGGCTCCATTTGTTCAGAGGTAGATATTGGGGCCATAGCGCTACAGCATCAATCAGCAATATTATTACGTTGTACTTCTGTGAAGCTGCCAACCAAAAGCAAAAGGTGCTCTTCGCTGCTTTCCTAAAAAATTAAACAAGTGCCAAAAATTTTAATTTGGCTTAGTACAGCGATATTTTGCTTCATACGCCTTGATTTTGTAAATTGCTTTAGAAGCCTCATACGCAATAGAATTTTATTATGATGGCTTTTTTTCCAAACCTAGACTAGTTATTACACCTGATGTCAAAAGTAA
Source organism: Corambe burchi (assembly GCA_031762895.1). Taxonomy (NCBI): domain Eukaryota; kingdom Metazoa; phylum Mollusca; class Gastropoda; order Nudibranchia; family Onchidorididae; genus Corambe; species Corambe burchi. The sequence goes on from JAUEKR010407419.1 coordinate 6,270, forward strand.
AGCTTCATATTCGCTAGAGGGAAAAAAAACGAGGCATAATTTAAAATATAGTTCGTATCGGGACTTAATGCTAATACTGCATTAATTACTAAACATCTAATGAATCAGTATTGGGACTGGTGCATGAATTATGTGAACTAGATAAAAAAACACACACACACACACACCAAGAATCAATTTGACTACAATGACGCAACGGAATTACAAAAATGAATAATTCAATGCGTTGCATAGCAAATATTGACAACATTAAAAAAAAACAAAAAAACAAACAAACAATAATATCTATAAAGCAAGTTTATTATTGATCATTAATGGTAATATAGTAATTTTTAGTATAATTTTAAAAAAATAGATTATGACATACAAGTTTGTGAAGATGATTAAGATGATGATGGTGATGATAGTTATGATAACGCCGGGAATGTTGATTGTACTGGTGGTGATAATGATAAAATGATAATGATAATGATGATGATGTTAGTGATGAATGTAGTTAAAATCATTATTGATGCGTTCATGATAACATTAGTGCTATTATTACTACTAATTACGACTACTACTACTTACTGCTGCTGCTGATACTACTACTACTACTACTACTACTACTACTACTACTACTACAACTACTACTACAACCACTAATACAACAACTACTACTACTACTATTACTACAAAACAACTTCTTCCCAAGTAATTTTTGTCGGTACTGGGCATATTATATTATTTCCACTATGTGCTTCTGCATTACTTTAACCATTATTGAAATCAATTACCAATAATCAGTTTCTTATTCCATTACAGACAAAAGCCAAGTGGAAGAACAGCTACGAATCAACGGCAAAGGCAAAAAGATGCGCAAGCCTCGAACCATCTACTCTAGCCTCCAGCTCCAACAGCTCAACCGAAGATTCCAAAGGACACAGTATCTAGCCCTGCCAGAAAGGGCGGAATTGGCTGCATCTCTCGGACTTACGCAAACTCAGGTTAGTTTGGATACAATATAAAGTAGCCACGGTAGAGTGTGAGAAACGGAAAATATAGAAAAGACATTTAACCAGTAGTAGTTGTGGATAACAAATTGTATTATCTGATTCGAATAACTATATTGATAGAATTTTGTTAGTATTTGTTCACTTGATTGATAAAATTGATTTGTTTTTTTAGCAGGAATTTGTTGGGTGTGGAATAAACTTTTCACTGACATTACCTTTTAAACGCAATAGGATTAAATGCCTTGCATAATACAATATTATAACTATTATTCGGACGAGAAGAAAAATTAAATATAGATTTGATGGAAATGAGCTTAAAAAAAATAATGACAACGACCAAACTGGGCGTTTCAGTGTAAATTTTCGTCACCTGATAAAGAAAAGAAACATGGAGAGAAGAAGACGTATTCTGTGTTGATAATAATATTATGTACAGCGTTTAGTTTCTTTTCCGCTTCATTCTCAGGCTCTTTCTTTGAGTTGTCCTCGTTCTCTCTATGTCTGAATTATAAGTGAACTGATGAAGGTTAATCGAAATATTCCCTTATTTTTTAGATTTCATTCACACTTTTTCTCTATTTTTTCTGATAGTTTGAATGGTATTTATTATTTATTTAGTACAGTTCTACTCAAGACATTAACATCAATCTTATCGAGCTTTAAAGTTAGTGTCAATAAAGAGTTAATTCCATCCCATGCCATTCTTTGGCTCAAGCAAGCGAATAATATTAACAAATCCCACTGAAAATATTAATTTGAATAAGATAATAGCTGTTATTCCCTTCTATTACCAGTAAATCTTGTTTGAGTGGGTGTATATGTGTATTTTTGTTGTTGCTAGGTTGATTATTTGCTCTTAGTTTTGTTAGCTTGCTATTTGCAAAGTAGTCGAATACTTTTGTGGCTTGTAATTTTTTTTTTTTTGCTTTTATTTTTTGCTCTTAAGTGGGTGCATAACGTATTGTTTGAGCATTTCTTTGTTTCTATTTTTTTTTCGGAAACGTTTAAAAAATATATTGTCATTTTCGTACTCTAATTAATAGTTAATATTTTTTTCGACAGAAAATAAGCAAACCATAAACACTAACTCTATTGTACAATATGACATTTGTTATAAGTGTATGCACTTACTATTATCATTTCTGTAATCAATTACAAATTATACGGCTGTACTCCTGTTGTGCTTTAAAAATTCGCAGTGTCCTATGCATATCATTATGTTCACGTTATGAAGTGTGGATTATACGTAATACAGAAACGCTATAACCAGTGCAAACAGTTGAACTATTCTTTATTCGAGTAATACATTTATAAAACAAGAAGGTGGAAAGACAGAATCTTGCTTATTATTTTTGAACGAATTCATGGATAGAGAGAAGAAAAAAATGAGACAATTAGGCATGAATCTCCATGTCTTCGATATAATGGGATGATGATGGCTGGGGGAAAATTATAACTCTGGAAATAAAAAAAAGATCGAATTCAAGTCTAGCATAGAAGAGCAAAAATAAGGTTTGAAATAAGAAAGACAAGAAAAAAAATCTCATGAGATGAGGTATCGATTGGATAATTTAAATATCACTTAGATCTCTAGACAAGAAAGCGTTCAATCCTTTTCTCTCGTCGTACGCACACAGGCATAAATTCGATACCTAATTGGCCTGTTTGTTGCCATCGTACGTACGCACGCCAAGAAAGACTTTCCTTTGAGAAATAATAATAATAGGTGTCTAAGTACTAATCTCAAGTTGGTTAAATTGTATCTCCAATATTCGGGTTCGTTTTTAGATTTTTCAAATAATACTTTTTCTTGGCGAAGTTTTTTTTAACCTATCAGAGTAAGACACTAAATGCAGAAATTATAATGTAATTGATTGTCTTTTATTATGCTTGTGTGTTGTTTCTCTTTTTGTTTGTTATTTGTTTACCTTTTCTAAATTACTGTGGTATTCATAGCATTGTTAATTTGGGATTCAAACTCGTTGGTACTCTTTTATGAGTAGTATATCACACAGATTTTTTTTTTCTTCAAGCATAATATTTTTTTTCAAAATCGTATTTAGTTGTAAATGAATTGTTTATAACATTCAACATTTTTGTTTGTGTCGTCCGAGCTGACTAGATATCAAGTCATGCATATCCTAGTCCCAGGGTTTTAAACAAGCACAAGCTGAACAATAACAAGTTGGGTCTTCCCGAGTTCAAAGTCGACTCCATTTGTTCAGAGATAGATATTGGGTCATTTCGCTACCACATCATCCAGCAATATTATTACTCGGTACTTCTATGAAACTACCAACCTAAGAAAATTAAATAAGTGCCAAATTTTATTTAATTTAGTACAGCGATATTTTGCTTCCTAAGTCTCCATTATAAATATATCAACATCTTTACTGTCATCATTGCAGTATGTTTTCTTGTGATAGTGATAGCCCATCTCCACGCATTGGACAAACAATATTATGTAGCTCAAAATTGATTCGAATTGGTCAACTAAAAACGAAATACAATATGATGAAAAGAAAACTCGGGTTTTCCAACTTAAAACTTTTTCTTTTAAGCACAGAACTTTGTTTTCCCTTGATCTAGACTCCCACCTTTTATCTAGTCTAGATGATGAGACGCTAGAAGCACTGAATGTCGAAACTGCTCGCCCGAAAATCGAACTATCAGGAAACACAAAATATCGAGCTGTGATTCTACGCGTGACGCAAATGAACTGCTTAGTTCAGGCTCCGGGGGGAAATCTATAGTCATAATATCCACCTTATGTTTTCAATTGCTTTATACCAATACTTTATTTTTAAATAGTATGTGCTTTATAAGAAGAAAAAAAAAATGAGTTTTTATAATAGATGTCATTATAATAGATAATAATATACTTGTACGAATATTATTTCCATGTCTGAAATCTATTTTTTGAAACTCATCGTGTTGTTTATTTTGGGTTATATTTTCAGTGTATTTATTTTCTCGAAAATGTTTTTTTTTCGTCTTATATATTTCAACGCCTGAAACCTATTTTTTTAAACTTCTTTTTTTTCTTATTCTTAGTAGCCGTTTTTTGTGTTGGTCTTTTGAAGCAGAGTATTTTCTCTTCTCCCTCTTCTTTTAATATTGTCATTTGAATCGTTAAACTTCGTGCTAGACATCTTATTATACTTCTCATTGCTCCGTCTCAATGCTTTATCATTATGATATGCCATTACACTTAATTATCGATTTCGTTAGTAAAGCGTAAAATATACTAATTGTTCAACTTTGAAAAAAGACAACAACTAAATAAAAACACAAACCAAAACAAAACAAAGCAACAAAAAATGAAAAAAAGAAACGGTACTTCTCCCATTCCTCAAACATAGAAAAAAAAAACCGCAAAAAAAACAAAACAACAACACTATTTCAATTTGTTTATATTTAATAGAATAAATTAATACTTGGAAATAAAATCGCTTTTATTAATGCTGCATATTTTTGTTGCGGGGAAACAAAACAGAATAACAAAAATAAATCAACAATAAAAGTAAAACAAAAAGTAACACCAAAAAAAAAAAAAGAATAAAAACGCACAAAAAAGCATAATTAATCATTTTAAATTGGACTTCTAGAATTTCCGCTTTATTTTTAGCATACTTAAGATCATCTGATCTATTCATTGTTGAATATAGGATGATTTGATTCCTACTAAATATAAGACTATTTCATAATATAATATGCTAACTAAATCATTCTAGAAATAGGCGTAACTCGTTTTTATTTTTATTGATGGCTCATCTATATTATAGATCTAGTGCATGTTATCATACCCGTCTGGCTGATGTATAGCAGATAGTTTTGGGCTTTCTGTAGTATAATGCTAGTTATTTAAATCGCAGCAGTTTGAATCGGTATGATGTTTACTAAACTATAGCATTGAAAGCTTTTCTATCTTTGTGATTGGTCACTAGGCATTTTCCTCTATAATCACCTGCGATGTTTATTTTATTTCCCTTTTTTAGGTTCTCCTTATTTAGTAATATTGAATGCGAGATGTTCACCTAAGTAATGCGCATGTCCTTGTGATTTCTGAATTTATATAAATAGATAAATGCATGGATAAATAGACAACATATTATATTAGAGTGTGATATGCAGTGGGCACCCAACACTGCCTGTAATGCAATATGATTCTTGTCTGAAGTCTGTCTACAATGGTCAAAAACTGATTCACTTTAATTCGCTTATTTGTTCTTTCCTCCTTGCATCTTACTGGTTATAGGGATTATAATGGTCTGGTGGCTATTTCCTGTGTTGTTGATGCTGTTAGTCTTTTGTTAGTAGAGGTTATTCATTGATGCTCTTGTTTGTATTTATTTTGCTTTTGTACTTGCTGATATTATTGACTGTTTGTTGTTTTTGATTGTTGCTGTTAGTGTAAATTAGTAGTCGTTGATTGTTGTTGCTTTTGCTGCTATTGATATTTTGATGGTGATGGTAGCTATTTATAGATGCTGTTGCTAGAGTTAGCTGTTTTTGTTGATGATAATATTGACTGTTTATTGTTGTACTGTTGTAAGTGTTGGTTGGTGTTGTTGTTGTTGATTGTTGGTGATGGTAGTGGCAATTACTGTTGATACTGCTGCTAGTGTTTGATGTTGTTTTTAATGCCGTTTGTGGCGATTGTTGTTGCCAATTGGCCAGTTGTTGCTGTTATTTTTGTTGTTGTTGTTGACATTGTTGTTGCTGGTACTATTGGTAGTTGGCATTGTTTTCATTGTTGCTGATATTGCTTATGGTTTTGTTGGTGGTTGTGGTGTAATTGTTGGTAGCTTGTATTGTTTTAATTTCTTCTCTAAGTAAATATGCGTATCACAGAGATAATTAAGGTATTTAAGCTGACATGGTACTGATATGATGATAATGATGATGATGGTGGTGATGGCGATAATAGTGGTCAAGATGGTGATAATGGTCACGATAATCGCGCATTAATGATAATGATGATATTGATGATGAATACATTTGGGTTGATAATGAAAACATAAATTGCTACTGATGATATCTATGGTGAGGATAAAAAGGAATAATGATGGCGATGATAATGGCGTATATACTTGATGATCGAGACAGCTTTGAAGATATGTGTCCATAACACTCTAGCATAATATTATGTAACTTTGTTTATTATAAACAACAATGATTAAAGAGCGATCTCCAGATATTATTCCAGTCAAGATCTGTATTAATTGATAACATGCTCAATATTAAAATTTGAGTTTTTAATCAAAATGTCGTCAGAACAAGTGGTAGTATAGGTCAATAGCTTCAACAACAACTTTGGATTGCACTTTATATTGTATAGTCGATGGTATTGATGCAATCCACAGAAGAACAAAACAGTGCCAAAAACTTTACATATTTTGTATGGCGTCCTCAGCTTTGTAATAAATTCCTTGAAGTGATTATAATATTTTGAACGCATCATAATATAACTATATCAAAATCCACTTCAACGATTACAGACTGGAACACTATTCATCCCAATATAGCTTAAACTACCTAATCATTTTACAATTGCACTGCTTGGTTTCCTGATCATAATTTTTTTTTTTTTTGCAATATACTTATTTCTTTTTTTGGTGCACATTATAATAAATGAAATGAGCATGAATGTTAAAAAAAAATCCATTTTCATGTTAAAGTTTGAGTCTTCATTGAACAAAAACATTGATAATGAGAATAACATTCATTTGTGATTCTCATAATACATATTACTAATACTATTAGAAGAACGTAACGGTGGTATCCACGCATTTTAAGCATCCATAATTGTTTAATCCGGTTTTGTTTGACTTGTGTT
>JAUEKR010407751.1:2376-13082 GCA_031762895.1 Corambe burchi
ATCACCCTAGTTGATCATTAAAAAAAAACAAATTTAGTGACTAGATGGATTGAAAATCTTTTTGGATTATGATAGTTCCTACTAGAAGAAACCATTGACATGACTTTATTTCCATTTTAATTTTTCATCCTCAAGTGATAGCTCACATGAAATTGCCCTGATGTAGACATTTAAGTATTAAAAAGAGTTGCTGGATTTCTAATGTATTAATTAGAAATTAATTAATGTATGATGATTTTGATAAATACTGTTGATTATGTTTATGGTGTTGTTAGGGGACTAGAATTAGGATGGTTGCATCCAAAGCTCGCTACAACCATTGTAATTTGTATTGTTGTATATGGGCTGTTACAAGAAAACAAGAAATGATGCAACCAAGTTACAATTGAAGTCAACTATTCTGATAATTTTCAATTTGCTCAATTATAACGCTGGGCATACTTAATGAAATTATACTGGGAGTCTAGTTATGTCAGATGTGATATTTACATACTTGTTTTATTTTTCCACAGTGTACATTTATGACTTCTGGCAAGTGGGAGTCCCTTGTTTTAAAACAAAACATTTCTTCATTGAGGTCAAGTATTTCAAAGAGACGATCTTTTTCATCTGCCAGGTCTCAAAAAAGCTTTTTGAGTTCTCCTCTACCACTTCGTGGAATTGATTATCCATCGAGACCTAGCACACCTGCTACTGAGCCATCATCATCTGTGATAAACAATTGTGTCCGACATTTAGCTGCTCTTGACTCAGATAGTAATTCATCTTCCGCTTCTCCCAAGGAAAACACAGAAGAGAGAAGAACTCTAGTCCCTATTGCACCATTTCTTACGGGCCATGCTCACACATTTTCTGCTTACACATTGAAAAAAGGACACAGACAAAGCGATTTGTATCCAGTTGAAGAAAATTTATTTGATGGTGATATCACAAAAAGATCAAGTACTGAAGAATTGGGTGATATTGATTTATCATTAGATCTATCTCCACCTTCTGCAGATACCACAGCTGCTACTGTTTTTCATTCTAAGAAACTTATAACGGTTGATGTGTCACAAGAGACTTTACAAAAGATTAATGACAGTTCTGTTGAGTTAGAATTAGTTGTAGATCAGCTTGATAAAATTCACCATAAGTGTGCTAATGAGCCCAAAACTGTTTTTTCACAAGATTCAGTGAGTACCGTTGATAATATAAGAAACTTTGAAAGTTCACAGAATTGTAGCTCAAATATAGAAAGTCAATCTTATTCGGGAAACTTCATTCGCCTTCGTGACTGAGAGCATCCACGTCAGATGAATAGATATTAATGGTCTTTTTCTGAAGCTTTGTCATGGCTTCATATTTTATGTTCAGATAATTGATGTGTACATCTGTTTTCATTTGATTACTATCTACGTCATTGTCACACTGACAGTAAATAAGATGCCTACCACAGGAGTTTCAAATCAGGATGAGAATGCAGCAGAGAATTCCCCAGATACTCATATCCCAAATGAGCTTCATGCACTGACGCAGTCATCTTCCGGTGAGCATTTTAATGCATCAGAAAATTCTTCATTGCCATCTGAAGTGACTGGTGTTGTTAGCAGTACTACAATTGACTCAGATTCTTTGATGGAGGATGAACAATTAACATCAGCTGCTATTGCAAATCAGAACGAAGACATCCATGATAGAGATTCCTTTGACTCAATCAAACCCCTGTCAAGCAATGACAATGATGCTTCAGGGAGTGATTTCCAAAGTGCTTTTGCAGCCTTTGCTTCAGCATCGACTACTCAGGAAAATGTTGAAACTATGGAAGTTGACGACACAAACACCAATGATGTTGATCAACCTGTCACATATCTGCAACAGGAAGAGGCTTGTTCGACCGTTGAACAAACTGCGACACCTTTTATTGATTCTGACGTTACTACCACCCAACAAGAATCAGTAACAAACAGTGATATTTTAATGGAAATGCAACAAACAGTGAGTGTTCAATCTGAAGACCTTACTTCTAAGGTCGATTTAGATCAGGATAAAACTTCTGAGTATGCTTCCGCTGCTGCAGAGAATCTTCAATCAGATGTCGTCCTGACAGATGATCCTTTAACAGACCCCACTGAGTCATCTCAGAGTGTATTAAACTCACACTCCGCTCCTAATACTTCTGTTAATCAAGTTGAGGGGATGGAGCTTCAATCGATTGATGAGACTGTTGAATCTTTCACGGATGCTGATATTCAAACCTCAGCTGAATCATTTCACTCATCTGAAAGCTCTTCATCCGTTGTTGCTACGTTTTCTGAAGCTGAACACCTGCCAAATGTTAATGACACAAAATCAGTATTTGCAGAGCAAGTTTCTACTGCAGAGAGTATTAAAGAGATCCTTCCCCAAGAAGATGTTGCACACTCTGCTTTCATGACTCCATCAGAACCTGAGGTTGGTGTTATACAGAGCAATCATGTAGAGAATATTCCCCACATTCAATCAGAAGAGCAAGACAAACATATTCAGCAGGGAGAAAGTGCTACGCAGATTCTTCCGGAAGTAGCTATCACACAAATTCCAGTGGAAGAAACTATCACACAAATACCACCAGATGAGGGTGTCACTCCAGAAGAAAATTTCACACAAATGCAACTTGCAGAAAATATCACACAAATTCCATCCGGAGAAGATATTACACAGATGCAATCAGAAGGAGATGATATAACACTAATGCAACCAGAACATTTTACACAAATGCAAACTGCAGAGAATATCACACAAATCGAATCGGGAGAAAGTATCTCTCAATTACCGCCAGAAGATGATATGGCGCAAATGCAATCAGGAGAAAATTTCACACAAATGCAACCAGCTGAAAATTTCACGCAAATTCAATCAGGAGAGAATATCACGCATATGCAACCAGATGAGAGTGTTGCATCTGATGCAGTCTATTTTATTCAGATGGCTGACAGCACTGGTGAGATAATTACTTCTATCATTGATCCAAATGACATACCTGCGTACAGTGATTCTGTTGTTTATAAACAATGCATGGGGGCGGATGGGCAAATAGAGACGACCATTGTTAGTTCTGGTGGCGTACCCGTAGGCCAGCCTGAACAACAGTCCGCGGAGGAGCCTTCTGCAGAACAGGAACAGCAAGTCATATATGCCCATGACCTCAATGGTCATTTAACTCCAATAGATTCCACACAGTCGGCATCAGATGTGGCTCCTCCTGGTAAACAGTTTGTTTACATGCAAGATTCAGCAGGGCGTATTATACGTACCATCATGGATGCTAACCAGACTATGGTACCTGGTCAACAAGTCTACTACACACAGAGTGATGATGGAAGGATTATTACTTCAGTGATGGACTCCACTGGTTCTGATGCTAATTCAGGCCAACAGCAGCAACAGATCTCAATGGAAGAAACATCACAGCTTCAGCCACAGCAGACATCTATCATGGAAGAAACAACACAGTTACAAGCACCTGCTACCTCGGCCTTCTCGATGGGCAATAACATGAGTGGTCTCAATATGTTGGCTGAATTATCTCATCTCACTGCTGGACTAGGTAAATATCTCATTGTTATTTTGTTATCGATTACTACAGTAAAATCCCTAGATTAATGCATAGTCTTAGTCCTGGATAGTTATTCAGATGTTTGTGTGTTCTTTTTTTTTCATTACTAATTAAATAATTTTGTAGAAACCTAGTTAAACAGAAAACGATCTTATCAAAATTTCTGCTTTCACCACACAAAAAAAATCAACGATTGTAATTTCTGTAAGACTATAATGAAGTTTGGATTTGATTTTAACTTTTCTGTTATTATTGTTCTTAGAAGAGATCAAACTATACTCAGAACTATGAGAAATAATTACATTCAAGGTTTTTTTAAATTATTAAGTTGTCATTCAGTTTTCACTTCATGTTAATGTGTTTTTTTGTTTTGTTATGGTTGATAATTACTGTTCTTATTGATTATGTACAAACTATAGTATATCTGCTTTTATGTCAAGATGAATTTTTCTTATTTATTTTTTTATCCCTTAATTAGATCATGATTTTATTGTTAAATTCAGTATTAATCTTGTTTGTATTTCATTATTTTAAACTGTGACTATTCAATATTTTTCCATTTTGACTACTTTACATTTTTAACATGTAAACAGAGGTACTCAGCTATATAAACCGTCAAAATTAACTTAAAAAATATTTTTTGTGAATTAAAAAAAATGGTTTGATAATATGTAATTTGTCTGACAATTAATCACCCCTGAAAATGAATTTATTGATAAACAGACTTTAAAATCTAGCTGAGTACCTCTGATACTGATATTCATTTCTCAGTCGCTATACCAGGTAGATATCTGTACATAAGTTAAGAAATGATAGTTTATCTAGATAGTGGTGCAAGGTAGGCAAAAATGTTGAACTGTAGAATACCATCAAATGAGTCGAAAATTTATAGGAACAAAGAGATTTATCATAGTAAACCGATGATTACATTAATATCTAGGGCATTGTTGATATAAATATTTATAGTAAACATAAAGACATGTTCAAGTGGTATTTAAAACCAATAAAACAATTTTATCAAAAAAGTGCAAAAAAATTAAAAAATGCGTGGAGATTAGTCTCTTAATCCAGCAGTCAAGGATCAACAAATAAAATTTGTCAGCCATGTGCAATTATCCATATTATCTTAAGTGCAGTGTGGTCTTAGAATATTAAAACCAACCTTGAGAATCTGAATCATTTTTGTTATATATTTTTATTTATCAATTTAGCTTTATTTATTTTCATTGTGACTAAATGTTTCGCTTCATCATTTATTATTTAGAGACAACTGAGCGCAAAGAGACTGTTGCAGACAACTCACAAGATGAATTCCGTCCTGTTGCCATGATCACGCGTCGAGTTACCGATGACGGTGTTGAACAAGTGAAATCTAACTTTGCTAGTCTGAAGTTCTCACAATTGGCCATGAAATCTGGTAAGTATGGGGTTTCGGTATTAAATTTTTCACTATTTCATATTTATTATTTATTTTTCTCTATATGTGTATGTCAAATGCTCTGGTAGTCAAGGTTTTTCCATTTGATAATACTTGATGTATTTATTATTCTACTTGGTATATATCAAATCCTGCTGTAGTTAATTTTTATGCTAAATTCTACTTGATATATTATTAACTTTTAATGCATCCATTATCTGTTTATACAATGGGAACAGATTATTAGAATCATATTTAAACAAGTTTTGTCTTTGTCTTCAATCATTCCTTATATGCCTTGATATCTGATTTTAACTAGGGTCAGATGTGATAGTAGAGGAAACTTGTTCCTTCATTTCTGTTCTGTAATTTGTATTATATATAAGGCTTTTCTTGTATTTTCTGTATTTTGCTTTGTCTTCTAGTGTGTTTTTATAACTGAATTTTCACTGGCCTTCTCATTTGTTTCTTTATTTTTTCAGAATCTCTGGCAGCGAAATTAGCTGCAGAAATCCAACCAGACAGCGTCATCCCTGGAAGTGTTTCACGCGACAATCTCTTTGTCCAGTGGCAGAATCTTGATGCCATGTGTTGGATGGATGTCGTTTTGATTATGTTAGTCTATTCACCCACTTTGCGACCTCTAGTCAATTTAGATCCATCTCATGAGCTGGCTTCAACTTTACTCATCACCTTATTGAAAGCTAATCGCCAAGCTCAGGTAAATTGATTTTAAAGAAATAATTTATTATTGATGTACTATATGCATGGCTGCCAGCTACCCTAAAATTTTAGGTTTATCTTGGCTTTTTATCTGAATTCCTGAAGATTGTATGAAAATATGAAAACTGAATGTTATAGATACTGGACATATAGCAACAGATAGCACTAAACTATCAGTACTGCTTTTTTGTAGTCATGGATTCGAACCCTATGCAATGTAACTAAAAAAATTAATAATAATCAATACATTATCATAAATAGGAAAGACAATCAAGGTGTTACCACTATAAGCAGTGTGTTCAATTAGTTTAGACTTATTTAATCATTATTATTAGACATCTACACTATATAGGTTTCGTTTTTGCTGATACTGTTTCAAATGAAGTGCGATTTTTCTCCTAAATCCATCATAAAAAATATGCCATGCAGTGGGCTATTCTGATTTCATCATTCATTGATTGACATATCCTTAAAAAAGCATTGCAATTCTACAGCTAAACACATATTTCGCAAGAAGAAAATATATAATTTACCTGTTTGTTGAACATGTAGGCCTACCTATTCAGCTAGTAATATATAATATGAATGTAAATCTTGCATGCATATATTAAAGTTTTGATTCTTATAATCCTAAATATGTAAATGTATTATTTTGAATACAAACAAATACAGCTATCATTATTTACTGTTTCTCTGAGACTAAATTTATGATTTCATTGGTGTACATTTAATTTTGAGGGTATGGATCCTTAATTCTTGGAATGAGAGGTTGAAAGCCCTGCATATATATCATGTAGATATTATTCAACTTACTTTTAGTAGCGGTTAGCAAATGGTTGTTAATTATTTCTATGATCTTCTTTTTATCATGAATAATTATTGATATTAGTGCCATTTACGTTTTCTAGTTCTGGTAGTTATTTTAATGCATTTATGACAACAGATACAGTATTTAGAGATATTTATTATGAATTTCCATATTGATGTGGTTTACATTTATTCTGTTTCATATTTTTATTCAATTCTGATAGAGGTTATGGTAGTGTTGTTTTTCTGAAGCAGAAACAAATTATATTTGCCAATGTTAAATGTGCTTTATTTAGTGGTAATGACTAGCATAATGAATGCAGTGAATTTTTATGCGATATTATGAGTTTTTAAAAAAAAGTATAAATTGATATTGCTGATCTTCGGTCTATTTTAGGTTTTACTTCAGAATTTGCTGAAAAACAGTGCTCCTGATGGTGTTGTTCTGGGCGGTACTACAACACCTGCTGCTCGACTCTCCAAATTAGTCTGCAAAGAAAATATGGACGAAATCGGGAAAGCCATCAACATACTTTATGCTATGCGTGAAAAGATATGGCAGGCATTGCAGCCTCGTTTAAGATGTGAACGAGGAAAGCATAATAGCCCCGTTTTAGTCTTGCCATTGCTTGTGAGAGAGAAACCCATCATCAAGCAAATGTTTACAATGAATTACCGATATGTGTTCAAGGTATTTTTTTAATTTGTTATTTTTTAGTTTGCTTCTTATATATTTTATTGATTTGGGGTGTTTTATATTAAATATCATAAAATTTACATTTATGTGATGATATGAACTGGTAATGCTATGGTAATGCTAATTGTTATGAGTGAAATAACCCTGTAGGAGAACGCTGATCTATGAATTGAAAAAAGTCTTGGGGTTGAACCAATTGCATGCTTTTCTTAAGTTTATGTTGGTTTGTTTAAATAGATATAAGTAAGCATTTTTTAAAAAGTGCCAATTAATCTATTTTTAGATTATAATTGGTGTAGACTTAGATAAACTGAGAATTCAGGCAGTGATCATTTATAATTGATAGCTATGTTACAGTTAAACTGGATTAAGAAAACTGTGGTGTATTTACTTGTAACTTAGGTTAGCTAATACATTTCTTCCATCTGAGTTGCATAGTATTAGTGTTTTTTAAAATCCCAATGAAATTAATATTTTTCTTTAATATTCTTTTAGTCTGTCTACATTCTTTTTTGTTAACTCTAATCACATGAAAAGCTTTATTGATAATTTTTCCTCTTCATCCTTTGTTTGAATGCTCTTAATTAGTGACTATGTGATGGGTCATGTATTGTGTACCTCTGTATATGTTGTTTTATGTTATTTTATTTTTGTTGATGATTGTTTAGTTCTTATCTGTTACACCCTTTGTTTACATTTTAATTTTAGGTTAAGAAGTTTTCAGTATTTTTGTCAAATTGGCATCCTTGAGTAATGTATATTATTATTTTTATTATTTTTCTATCTTGATTTTAGTTACATTTTTTAAATTATTATCCTTAGTGTGCAAGGTGTGGATATTCCCAAGATGATAGCCATACCAAGATACTACCGACGATTCCTGCTGTTCCAGCGGACTTCTCCATGAAGGAACCATGTTTTGTGCGGAATTGTTTTGAATGTCAAGCGCCTGCTCAGAGGATGGTCATGAAATTTGAAGGGTAATTTTGATATTTTCCACTACTAATCATTATTAAAGCGGATTAAATTGTGTTAGTCATGATGGGAGGGAATGATAAATTCTTACTAACCATATAACATATTCCTGATGTACTTCTTTTAAGAATCCTTTTTTTCTATTTTAAAATTTGGAATGAAAATAAATATATGCCACCTCTTAAGCGGATGCTTAGGGATGCTTAAACTTGAGTTATCTCAGTTGCAACTAACCTTCTACTGGCTGGGTTTTCCGTAAATTTTAAAGATATTCTGACATTAGTTGATGCAGTACAGTGGTGACACTTACAATTCTTATTGTGTTGTTGATTAAGGCTACAATAATAGATTAACATAAGAATTAACACCACCTTAGGGATGTCAGGTGGTCAAACATTAACATGTTTAATTCCAAATTAATACATCTGGAAATATTTTTAATAGCATTTATTCGTTTGTTTCTTAACTTAACTATCTTTTTCATTCTTACAGCCTGCAAGACTTTGTACAGATGCATTTTGTGAAGGGATTGCCTCATAATCGATTTGATGAGCTTAGCTTTGAACACAATGGTGACCTTTATCAAGTGACTGGTGTCGTTCACTACAAGAACAACCCTGATCATTTCATTGCATGGGTCCGAAATGCGCCTGGTAAGCCAACATTTTTATATTTTCAAGGAATTAGCTATAACCTGCCATTTTTCTATTGAACGAGTCATTAATTATGAGAACTAAAATTCTTTGTCATTTGTTGTGTGAAATCCACATCATATTTCATGAAAGGTATGATATTCCGATTTATTTTATTCTAAAAATCATGAAACTGCGTCTGATCTTATTTTAACCTTGTTTGTTAGTATGAATCTATTTATTTATTTTGTAATTAATGTTTAAAAGCTGTATCTTTGATCATATTACGACTTCATTCATTGGTGCACATTAATATACTTGCATTCATTTATCATGACTTGACTTATCGCCGTGTTACTTCCCATTTGTCCAACTGTGTCGCTTTGGCTGCTTTGATTATTTCTGATGTGTGTGCTCTCCAAAGTTGTCTGTTCTGAAGATGTTACATCATTCTGAATATTTATTGATGTGAATCTTTTATGATGGTTGATGTGTGCAAGGCCTCGTCTGATTACTTTCAGCAAAGTTATTAAGGGCCGGCCTATGAATTTTATTGTTTCTTTGATAAAGTATGCTCATGTTGCTTTGTAAACTGGAATTTCTTTGTTTCTTCTAAGGATGTGACCAAAAAGATTACAGTGGGCTTCTAAGACTTGTAGGGAAATGGGTTTTCTTGGCATTTTTTGTACAGAGATTTGTTGGTGATTTTAGTTAGATATCTGATATTAAAAAACTTTTTAAGCTGTTTCTGTGAAAAGTATTTAATTTCCCTTTTTCGATTTCTGTCATTGCCCATGCCCCATAGTTATACAGCAGAATAGATTTAACGAGGGATTTTTAGGGATTTTTACAGATGAATTTTTTTGTTGATGTTTTGGCAACTTTTTCTTTGGAACAAATATGGTGTAGTTGAGCTGCTTCCTTCTCTCAGCATCTTCCTGGTTGCCGGTTTTATTCCGTCTTTTCAATGTTAATTTTTTAGTTCATTTATTATGTTTTAGGATATGCATATTTGCATTATACTAAGCATTTATATTTAGCACTGGTTTTTTTTGTAGTGTGTATAGTGGTCATATTCTCATCATTCCCCCCACCCTTTTTGAATTTATAAATGTTTTTTATTGTTGTGATGGTATGATGATGACATCCTAAAGTATATGTTGCTCTCTCTCTCTCTCTCTCTCATTCTTACTTTTTATGTACCATCAAGGTATCATTACTAATACATTTCTTTTTTGTTTGTTTTTTCTTTTCTTCAGGAAATACATGGATGGAGTGTGATGATCTCAAATCAGTGATTACTAGGTATCAGGCAGCAGTCCCCAATATTGCTCCTAGTCAAGTCCACATGGTTATGTGGGAGAGACGTCTAGCTCCCAGTCATACAATGATTATGAGAGACACAGAGGACACAAAACTTTTGGCTTCTCAGGTTCTCACTGTCCAATTGCCAGCTAGCAGCGTTCAAGGAAATGACTCATCTGCCTGTAAGTTATTTAAGAGTGTTTTAGTAATTCATTAGTCATTATAATAACCTGTCTCGTTGCATACAGCTATGCTTTCCCTTTTAAATCTTCCACATCTTAATGCTGCCTTGGATTCACGGTTTTGCATAACAGGGATGCGAATTTTACGGAAATCTGTAAATAAATTTACTGCCGTCAAACTCCGTAAAAATCTGCGTAAAAAATTCCGTCAGTAAAAAAAATCATTTACGGATGTTGACGGATCTGGAACTGCTCGATGTAACAACTTTCATTCCTGTGGGCCGACAGAGGCTAGTCTACCTATTATCGATAGTGCTAATACTGGTACCGGTGATAATAATAGGCAAGGACCAATAGGTAATTGAAATGGACAAGTCATTTCTTCTGCACA
>JAUEKR010407861.1:0-13082 GCA_031762895.1 Corambe burchi
GCACTAATTTTCAACACAAAAGATTTCATGACATCATTAAAAAAGTCATCTCCTGCACGAAAGATTCGATGACGTCAACACTTGTATGCCATTCAAATCGAAATAGAATAGGAACGGGCATTCATTTGTATGCTGAATGATGAAGATGTATGTGTATGATGACGTCTGTATGCTCAGTTAGACAGGAAACAGTTAACACAGAGCGTTCATTCTTTTCTATCATACAAAAAGTGTATGCTGTATCTGTATTTTGTATGCTTAGTGAGACACCTGCTTAAGTTAAGAGACTCTGACTCTTAACTATAGCAAGACGTCTAACTATCTAGACCTCTAGTCTAGACTAGGGAGTCTACTTACTAGTCTACTGTAAAGGGTCTTGGGTTAGGATTTAGAGTGGCATAATAGTCAACCGTGGGTTATATATCAATCCGCGTCCTCAGAGAGCCACTAAACCTCAAAAGCTTCCGCCGATAAATTTAATTTTATTTAACCAGGGTTACCACTTGAGACGCATTATGTGAAATTAGGGCTATCGGCGGTTAGGTTTAAAGGTTTGGGTTTAGGATTAGGGCACGGAGTACTATATTGTATTTAAGTAGTCCTTGGATTAGGGTTAGGGTTTAGGGTTAGTGATATTGTTAGGGTTTGGTTTAGGATTAGGGTTTAGTGGTGGGGTTTGGGTTAGGGTTAGAGTTAGGTTTAGGTTTTGGGTTAGGGTTTTCTCTACTCACATTTTCATCTATTTCTTTCTTTTCCTTCATTTTATAATATGATTAAATAATTTTCACCTATTGGCTATTAACAGTATTAACAGTATTTCTTTTTTTTTAATTCTATTTTATTATATAATTCATTACTATTTACCATTTACCACTCTTCTTTGTTAATTGTAATCATTTTTTCATCTATTCTTTTCATCTCTTTTTCCCTATACTCAATATTCATTACGTGCCGGCATCAGCTGGTCCGGAATTCTTCACATTTACCAGCATTTTTGCTAGTCAAGTATGATCCCATACTGCAGTAAATGTGAAGAATTACTGACCAGCTGATGCCGGCACTACTTTTTTGCCAATATTTACTAGGAAACTCAGTTTATGCTACAAGCGGACTATTTGTTTTTCTACCATGTCCTGGAGGCTTCTCCTAAAAGTATAGAGCGTGAATTAACTTCCAAGTTCCCCCTCAGACCTCTCCCTTCCTTGTAATCCTTGTCCGAAATTGTGCATCTGGCTAGGAGGCTTCACTTAAAGGTCTATAGCGTGAATTTTAAATTCTAAGCTCTCCTTCTGACCCCTCCCTTCCTTGTACGACAGGTCCGGAATTGTGCGTCTGGCCAGGAGGCTTCACTTGGATTTTATCTTCCAGCCTTCTCCTAATCTCTGCCCCTAAACACTACCCTTAAACCCTACCCTAAACCCTACCCCTAACCCCTACCCCTACCCCTAAACCATACCTTAAACCCTTACCCTACCCCTAAACCTACCCCTAAACCCTAACCCTATTCCTTAAAACCAATGTGTCCCAATTGAGAGGTAGTCTTGTTGTAGTAGTAGTAGCAAGGTAGCCAACTCTCGCGTAGTTTTAGATGAAGCTTCCTAGACAAGCGCTTGAGTCCCAATTGTCAAGATTCTTCAGTGGACGTAAACAAAACTACGAAGGGTTCCAGACCAACGCGGGGCTAGGCGAGTAGCAAACACTTAGCGTCTAGCGAAGTTAGCGTAGTTTTAGTTTTAGGTATTGTTCACTCTTCCCAAAATGCTTCCCAATTAACTATTTATAGTCTAGTTATTATTTACTCTCGCACAGCCTTTCCCACTAGCTTACTAACCACATCCTTATCTAGGTCTAGCTATATATATTGTAATTGTTACTATAACCCTATTATTTATTTTATTCTAGCTGTCTTATTGCCTTTTATCTACTAGTCTAGTCTAGTTACAACATCCTCTAACAAATGATTGTTATTGTAGTATTCTTTATTTTACAGATCATATGATTGATGAAATATTTTCAATGTTGGTATGCATAGAAAGTGATGAAAAAGTGAGTTGAAACCTGGAAGGTGAAAGACAAAGGGAACCTTGAACACAACAGAATGACACACATCAAGACTAGGTAAGGCTTCAGCTTAGTTCAGTTGTAATCTAGACCCAAAGAAATAGGGCTGTAGAACTAGCTAGTGCAACGCAGAGGTAGAAGTGGGGGTTATTTAGTGTGTATTGTCGACAATGCTTACTATTTATATAGCGTTGTTATTAGGGAGGAAGCCATAGCAATGATTGTACTTCACTAGACTTTGAAGATCCATATACAACCAGCATCCATTTTATAATTACATATTCATTAGAGTAGCCTGGTAACCTATTACTAGGCTTAAACAGAAGAAGATTTGGATAAAAAGACTAGTTGATAAGATGACAATGCTATTTTTATATATACAGTATTTATGATGTATTTTCTAATTTTTAACTATTTTTCTACATATTTTTAATATAATGCAATTCATATTTCTATTGTATTTCTTTTTTCTCCTTTAGTTTTGCTTTAACAGAAAAGCATGCAGCGTTCTACACAGGTGGACAGATAGAGGTAAGTAAACATCAGTTCCTTTTTTTTTTTTTGTCTTAGAATTTCAAATTAATCTCTATTTATAATTATGATGCCTTTAACTTTGTAAACATTTTATGTTAGATACCATGTGGGTTGTTTTTGTCAATTGTTGACTTTTTATTATGCATGATACATATTTATAATTTTTTATATTATGGTATGAATATCAAATATGGCTTATGTATCATTATCATACACTGTTCAATGTATAATTTTATTAGGATAATTATCATCTGTTGGTTTTAAATTCTAATACATCTTATTTTATAAATTAATTTTTTTTTTTGTTCTTATGTTTTAATCTGGTTTTCTGTCTTCTATTCTCTCTCTATCTCTATCTCTCTCTCTCTCTCTCTCTCTCTCTCTCTCTGTCTGTCTCTCTCTATACTTTTATCACTCTCACTCTATCATTCTATCTATATACTTGTTTTATTTGTTATTTATTTTAATATGCACTTATAAATTGTGTTGTAATGTTTTCATTTCCTTCTATTAAAGCTCACCAATGATGGTAATCGACTGCTATGTAGCTGTGGGAAGGAAATTAAAGTTGTGTCTACTAAAACAGGATCCGTTATTAAAACTATTGGACAAGTGAGTTTTTTAACATTTTATCCTGTGTTACGAACCTCTTTAATTATGATTCCAGGGGCATTGTTCCAATTACCCAATTTTCAGGATTACAGTCATTGGTTAATTTTGTACTGTATCAAAACAATTTGTTGTTTGTGATTTTGTGTCGATTTACTAGGTTTTACGATTACTGAGGGTCCCAATTACAGATGTTTCACTTTATTATAATGTTTTTGCATTGTATACCATTGGTGTACATCTTTTATGTCTCACTATTCTTGAATCATGTATAAAACATTTTCAGATAAATGCGATATCTAATCATAATAGCTTTGTCTAATCTTATAAATGAAATCGCAGTAATATAATATTTTTCCTAAACAGCTGCCTTTCCACTATTTCTGAAAGAAAGAAAAACATTTGTTATTATTTACAGCTTATTTTCTGTACTTTTGACTACTGATATTAATATATAATATGTTTTTCAGACTGTTATTTAATCTTTTTCTTGCAGGATGAAGAAGAAGACATTACAAGATTCATCATAAGCAAGGATGACAAGGTAATTACTTTGGTTATAATATGTGACTGGCCACAGATCTAGTAGTTCCAAATGCTTTGGATTGGCAAATTGAGTTACCCACTGGTGAATTAGGTTGAGTTTTTGCTTCCCCCTTCCCCCCCCCCCCTTCCCATTTCCATCATTGTATATTTTTTATTTGTCAAGATTATATGATTATATATGTCAAGTTTCTTAACTATCTTTCTATCATTTTTGGTATTTGAATGCTCTGCGTCTTCGGTTGAATGGTTAATTTTGATAAACTTTTGCAGCGAATTTCTGAAACAATTGCTCTTCCCGAGCCATTGACTTAGATATTTAAATGAACATAACTCAATCGAATGTTATGCTAGATATAATTTAAATTGGTATTATTTTGAAGGAGAGAGCATTACAGATGGTAATGATACTAACTCTGAAATATTTGGAATATACCTTATGTTGTATATATACTGTGCTTGTTGTTTGCATATTAAGATCCAGTGTTCACATATATATTAATATGTTATAGATATTTTTGTGATTTTCTATTGGTAAGTGAATTTTGCACAAGAAGTCAAACTGTCATAAAGAGTTGTAACCATTTATGGTAGAAAGGTAGCACCATTCATTGTCGTGAGTGATACGCATTTAATTTAATTTTTAAAAAATCAACTGTTTAGCTTTTTAGAAAGATACCAGATACCTTGATGTGATTTACATTCTGTTTATACTTGACTTATCACTGTGTCGTTTCCCTGTTGTGCAAGTGTGTCTTCTGCTGCTTTGAGGATTTCTGATGCTTGAACTCGCTACTTGTGTCTTTTTTGTGTGAGATATGTTTTATGTCATAAGGTGAAGTATGAATGTGAGTCTATTATGATAAATAACATTTGCTAGATCTCTTCTGATTACAATCAGTAAAGTTGATATGGGTCGCCCTCTGAATTGCTTGTATGAATAATAATGTGTCTTTGTTAAGTTCAATAAATGAGAAGTTATATTCCATATCCTCTGTCATAATGAAGTTTATGTACCCTTGTTAGATTTCACTTTTTTTCACTTCTTTATGATTTATTAATGTCTACATTATGATAAGAAATGGTAGTTTAGCTACTAACATAAATTGTGCTTTTTTTTTAAATTTCAGTATCTAGTGTTATCTTCAAGGAATATGCTCTTTAGGCAGTGGAGTTTAGAAGATTACACACTCATGAAGACATGGAAGGTAGGTTTAGTCTTAGTTAAAAGAGCTTACATTAAGAGAAAATAATAAAATCTTATTTTTATCCTTTTTTCTCATTAAGGCTTATTCTAAGGTTTATTTAATCACAGTGAGATAGGAATAATGTACTAGTTTTATTCAGTTTGTCAGAAAGAAGAATGGTAGCATGTATATTTTTTATATTTTCTTGTCTGAAATATGTTAGAAAATGGCTAATTTATCACAAGTTGTGTTTTTTTTTTTCGTGATATGATTTGATCAAGTTATTCAATTCAGTTGAGATTTTACCTGAATTATGGGATAATATTAGAATGCATGGAGTATAGTTTTAAAGAACTGATAAAGCATGCATGCTTTTTGTCTAGTCTAACTTTATTTCAGTCTTATTTTATTAATGAATCATATATTAATTAATGGCAACAGTAATATCAATCGCATTGTCTTCTGTAACACTTTCATCAATGTAAGCTGTAGCATATTCCAATCATGTGATAGCTGGTGACAAGCGATATTGACAATCCAAATAAATCTGGTGGTAGAACTGATGTTTAAATAGATTTAAATAGATTATTTATTATTTATGCCAATGTATTGATATGTATGTATATCTGTCTGTATGTATGTATGTATGTGTATAAATATTACTTTATTCCATTATTCCCAGTCTGTTCATAATGCTCCAGTAACATCGCTGGCTTTTGATCCAACCATAACCCTCCTTGCTTCTGGAAGTGCAGACGCAACCGTCAAAGTCTGGGACATTGTCAGGGGATACTTCACGCACAATTTCAAAGGTCACTCAGGGGTTGTCAGGTAATTTTTTATTTTTATTTCTTTATTATCATTGTTTTCCCCCTGGTAACTTTTGATGTATGGGTTTTTAGAATGTCAAAATGACCCAGCTCCACCATGATGTCTTCCACTATATTGTAATCTTTTTTTTTTTTAAGTTTACTCTTTAAATTGTTTGCTTTCTTAATTATTCAATCTAATTATTAAAATAAAGATGTTAATTTGTTTCACTACCAAGGTAGCTTGAATCATTTGGCTTCTAATATTTCATGCATGGATGATAAATTAGGAGATTTAATGGTACCGTTTGATGACTTTTAATGAAAAAAAAAGATAGTGCAGCTATCAGTAGTCTGTTTTGTAACATAAGACAAGACCTTAGTCAACATAAATCTGATTGAGTCAGTAAACTTTCACAGAAAATGTATAGTGCAAACTCTGTGATTAGAACCATCATTTATTGTGAATCAAGGCGTCGGTGGCGCAAATACTAAGGGTCTGGACTGATGATCATGATCATGAAATCTTGGGTTCGAACCTTGGTCGATTCATTGCGACGTGGTGTCCTTGGGAAAGGCACTTTATACAAATCCTCACTCAACTCAGGTGTTAAAATGAGCACCACTTAACATGACTGGGGAAGTAACCTGCCATGGACTGGTGTCCTATCCAGGGGGATTGTTGATCTTCGCTTACTTTCGCCATTGACAATGGCGCTAAGGACCGTCTAAGAAGGGCTTACTTTTTTCTTCTTCTTTACTGTGAATATTGGTTTATTGGCTCAATTATAGTTATAATCTAAAAAATTCAAATAATGAATATTTTATCTCTGTAGTATGAAAACATACTTTATAAACAGGAATCCCTGAATAGGTTGTCTGAAAAATGTTGGAAGTCCTATGATGTGGCTCTGTGGTCTAGTGGTACAGCACTTTGCTCGTTATCGAAAAGTCATGGTTTGAATCCATCTAGCAAAGCTGCAAAGTTTAATACTTTTATTGCATATTTCCTAACCCAATTAAGGTACAATCAGAACCTGGCTATAGACTGAGAAAGATATTGTCAAATTGCTAGAATGACAACATGCCTTGCAGGTATCTCTTCTGTATCCTCTACAAGGAGTTGAGATGGTATTGGAATGGTCTATCTTGTCGTTAACCCTTTTGTAAAACACATTGTGTATTTAAAAAATAAGTGGGAAAGTGCTAATCAAATCAAGTGCTATGTATTATTGTGTGTCCCAATTGGCGAGATCCTACAGTAACTATTCTGTTTTAAAATATCTTTATTCTTTTCAGAGTGACAGCTTTCCACCCAGATACAGAGCGTCTCCAACTTGTCTCAGCTGCGGAAGACTACACAGTGAGGGTGTGGGACTTGAAAACCAGTTCCCTTATCATCACTAGTCAGTGCCACGCTAGCCTGGTCACGTCCCTGGCGTTTGACGATGATGGTGGGACTATGTACAGGTGGGCAGGAGATTCTTTTCTTTTTTTTTTAGATGTATTCTGTATACCTTGGATGATGTCTTCATTTTTGTTGCTGTTTTTAATGTCTTTGCCTGACAAAATCCAGTCGACTGGTGACCTTTCAACAAGTAATGATATATATTGTGATTTTCTGATAGTTCATGGAATTATTGTCAATGGATATGACAAATGACAAAAATCAGCCCAAAATATTTCTGTTCACCTATAGCAAACATGAAAAACTACCTAGAATGTAATGAGCTATGAAATAATCACTCTATTTCAACAATGGCTGGGGAGCACCATTCAATTGGTTTTACCAATCACTGTCATATTTAATTTACTTTGTTTGATTTAAACCTATTTTATCTAAAAACCTGAGACTTAGTAAGATGCTTCACTAGACTCCTGGGTGGTAGAATTTTCATGATTCTAGGCCTGATTTTCCTACTTTTGTTTTTAGGTGGGAGGAAGGAGAGGAAATAAGTATATATTTGCCTCTGAAATGGCATAATCTTGCTGTTGCATAATTTTGGGATTGGATATGCTTTGTTATTCTAATATACTATTATATTTTGTTTCTAATTTTGTGAGTCAGAAAACAAATATCTTTACTATGCATGATTTATTGTAAAGTGCAGTATTTTATCATATTTCTTCTTTTTCTTTTCTTTTTGTTTAATTAGCTCTGGGAAAGACAAAGTTGTATGTGTTTGGAAGACTGATAAATGGAAAGTGTTCAAGACCATTCCTATTTTTGAGGTGAGTTTGTTTTGTTGTTTGTTTTTTAGTTTAAAAGTTTACTATTATTTTTTTTCTTTTTCTTTCAATTAAAAATGTATTCATGTTTTAGTTGCATAGCTGTTATCATTTTGGAAGAAACCTGGATTTCATGGTTTTGCGGCTATTTCTTTGTGATTTTTGTTTAAACTGATATATAAGTCCTGATAATTTAAATTATAAAAAAAATGTTCCTACAAGGTTTTCATCAATATCTTAGTAGACTAAGTGTCAGATCCAACTTACTTAAGGTCCAGGGGTGTACATATTGAACAAATTTAAAATATGTATAAAATAATCATTGCATTGATTCAAGCCTATGTCCCTTGGCGTCAAGATGTAGGCAGTGTAGCTACAATTGTTCTACCATCATGAATTTGATTTGATTAGCAGATATTTATTATCCTATCCTGTGTGTCCTGTTTAACTTTAAACATATTTCTATGGTTAACTTATTTTGACATTGTAATGCATAATTTAATAAGAAAATATTGTTTTTATGTAAATTTTAACTGTAGAAATTAAATGTGTTGAATCCAACAGAAAAAAATAAATAAATAAAAAACCCTCCTGAAATATTATTTTTAGCAAACTTGTAACTGTAAACACCAACAACTTATATGTTTTTCATATCTACTCTAAAATATATTAGCCTAGTTAGCAATAAGAATTTTTTTTTAAAATCAAACAATTATGAACAATTGTGTTCAAATAATGCAAACTCTTCTACTTGTCAGATGTGATGTGAGACATTGTTCTTTTTCTCCTTTCAATTTAGCACACTGGTTCAATTGTGCTGAAGTATTTGTATCTCTGTTCACTTGGTTGGAATGTTTCAAATTATGTCTAAGTGGTTACTTTTAGCCGCCTGCTCTTTGCAATTTTAAACTACCAACATGCTTAGATATGATTATGGGCTATGGGATATCCTGTCTGATCCTACCTTACTTAGGATCAGGGAAGGGAGTGAACAAAGCTGCCCAAATAGTTGTATCTTATCTGCAACATTATTAAAGTAAAGGTTTTATACTAGTTAATCTTAAATACAAGTATTATGACGATTAGTTCTCTCTTTGAAATTGGACATTGTGTCTAATAATGACATAATTCTTTCTTCTTTTTTTATTTTTCTTCAGTCAATTGTTTCAGTGATAGTGCCTTTGGATTTCCCTAACCTGGTAGACGTTGATGATCAGAGTCAACGTTTTGTCATCGTCTGTGCTACTGGTAAGTACATTTTATTGGGATTTTTGTAGATTGTTGATAGATATTATTTTGTGTTGTTCTTTATTTAAATAACTGACTGATTTTATTATAATGTATTTGTATTTTACTGACTTATTTATACATAGGCAGTATTTAGTAGCCTGGTTAATGTTTTTTTTGTGTGTTTAAAAAAAAAAATTAAATAATTCCATCTTTTCGTTCTATATATTATATATGTAATCTTTTTTTCCCTTCTATTTCTATTTTAGTGAAATTTTTTAAAGATTTAGTACTTTGCAATATTTGCTCAGTATACCAAATAAGCCATAGTCATCAGCGTACCAAAGCTATGCATATTTCTACTTTGAGGTCCTCTTAATCTCAACTAAAGCTTAGAGTTTACTCATCATATTTTATATTTTTTTAAAACATCATTTTCCAGGTGACTTACATGTAGTGAATGCGCTGACAGGCGTGAAAGAATACTCCAACAATTGTCGCCTGAGTGATGCTGATCCAGAGAAAGAAGCTGATGACGATTACATCACCCACGCTGTCTACTGCCCTGATCTCAATGGGATCGTGTTTGCCACGTACGATCAGAACATTGTCTTGTTGAGTCCTGAATTCACACTTTCAAAGCAGGTGAATTATTCACTATTGATTTTTTGAAATGTGTTTTTTTTTGTTTGGGAGGGAGGGGGGGTCGTTTTTCACATTTCTATTAATCTATTAATATATCATCCGCACATATGATGAGCTTCTTGGTGATGAGGGAAAAATAAGATCACTTGTCTTTATTGCAAAGAAGAAAGAAAGCAGACTTTTTAAACCAGAGGATCCATTAGGTAGGTTCTTATTCTGAGTTTTAAATAGTCAAAACAAATGAAGATATATAATCTTCCGTAGATATGATGCCGGTTCATCACAGGCTTTTTTCCTAGTTTCTTTAACTGGTACTCATTTTTCCCCCCTGGCACACATTACCAGTACTTAAATCCATGGCCTCATGATCATAGGCCCTTAACCACTGTGCCACTGATGTCAAGAGCGCAGAATACCTTACTTATTTTCAGAAGACTTAGCTTATATTTGAATAGTGGAAAATCAAGAAAACTGCAAAAAAGTTTATTTTACGCAAGGCTTTCTTAAGCTGACTACTCTATTTGAAAACATGAGAAAGTGTGGGTTTTTTTTTAATATTTGTTGTTCCATTAATTGATTTACCATTAATGCATATTTTCTTAAATGTTTAAGTATTATAGCTAGGGTTGTTTTTTTCTCTCCTGTATGCGTACATGTATAAACTTATTTAATTTTTTAAAAGTATCCTCTTTGTGTAAATAGACGATTCTTTTGAGAGGAAATAGTCTGTTGTAATGTATGTTTTTGTTTTTAAGCATTCACATTGGAGATTGATTTTCTTAAGCAATGTAATGAATGTTTGGCAGTATATTTAATGAATATTGCTCTATATTCATAATATAACTTAAGATCTAGACAGTATAGATCTTCATTTCTTGAAATTATAACCTCAAGGTTGAGCAATACGAAGAGAATGTTGAATATTAATATGTTTTGAATTTTTTTCCTTTCATTTTAACTCTTCTACTGTATTGTTTTCTGTGATTTTATTTCATTGCAGTTTTGCGGTCATTTAGATGAAATCTTGTCCTGCAAATTCCTTGGACAAGACGATTCCCATGTTGCTATAGCTACAAACACGGAACTCTTAAAAGTTTTCAAGGTTGATTCCTGGGAGTGTCAGATGCTTCAAGGGCATTCAGAGATCATCACTGCATTGGACGTGAAGGATAATTTCATCTTGACTGCTTCCAAGGTTAGAAGAGAATTTATCTTAATTTTAAGTGGAATGGTCATATCGTTTTCTTTGCTTTGTTTTTTTTTTAAGAGCATTGCTATGAATTAAACTTTACTTCTGTGCAGTCTGTAGAAAATATGATTTTTTCTTTTTTTACTTTGATGTATAAATTTATCTTCTCATTGATTTTTTTTTCCTTAAAGTATAAAATTTGTAAATATTATGTGTCATGAAAATATTCATTTAGTGTAAATATGGCCAATAGATCTAGCTGTTATAAGGATGCTTAATTTATTTTGAAAACTGAGAAGACCACATCCCCCCCCCCCTTCCCCTGGGATGAATGTAGTGGAATTCTTTTGCTTAAAAATATATTTTGGGGTCAAATTTCAAACCAACTTCTAGATGTGGCACACTCATGATTATTTTTTATGTTCTCAGGACTCGTCCATTCGCTTATGGCAGCTTTGTCCGGAGACTGGCTATGTGACCTGCATTGGGCTAGGTCAAGGTCACACTCAGGCTGTTCAAGCCATTGCCTTCTCTAAGTAAGTTGTAGGCTTGTGTAATTGTTTGTTTTATTATTTTGGGTATTTATTATTATTATTATTATTATTATTATTATTATTATTATTTTTATTATTATTGTTACTGTTATGTGGGTAATGTAAGGATGATTATTGCGACCAATCATAACAAGTCGAGTCACGAAGTATGGATTGCCAAATTGGGTCGAATTCTTACTAAATAAGTTTCTTTCTCTTTCCATTATTTCTTAATGTTTATTGAATATGACATCAAGATTAAGTTTATCAACTACCTTTTTCTACCATTTTTTGTTATTTTTAGGTTGTGACTGGTCATAGTTGTTACTATAATTATAATTATCATGAAATTCATTGATTTTATGACCAGTGCTGAAAATGATAATAAGAAAAGAATACTTGTTGACAATTTTGTTGTTTTAAAAGATCAATTCTCATTATGTTACTTCATTTTATCCTGTAACCTAATTTTTCTTCTATTTCTATCAGTATGCCAGCTGACTCAACTAGTTGAGTATCACTGTTGGCATGCTTTCCACTAATTGTAATATTTCTAAAGCTTTGTTTAAAAAAAAAAATTTTTCTCCTTTTTTTAAATTCCTGAAGACTTGGTGTTCGTCCCTCGTTCCTTCTATCTGGTGGTGTGGATCTGACATTGAAGCTGTGGGCGTTCCCCAATGATACGGAGACCACTCCGTTATCTACACTGAGAGTGTCCGCTACTGAACATGCACACGACAAAGACATCAACTGTATGGATGTTGCTCCTAACGACCGTATCGTGGCTACTGGATCCCATGACAAGACTGCCAAAGTAAAGACTGTGATGTGATGCCATTTTGATTTTAAACCTATGATTATAACTATTATGTCATCGTTTCTTGTTCAGACAAAGAATATTAATAGAGCATTACAAGAAACAGAAGTTTTAAAAATTAAACTTCTATCTAAAGAAAGAAAAGGTAAAAATAATTAGTTGTAGGTTCGTGACCTGTCGAGACCATAATAATTATTTTTATGTTCTCTTTTGAACAGGAGTTGATTTTTTTATTTTATGTTGTTGTTCCTTTTTCATCTTTCTATTAGCTACCTGCCTCAATCATGATTTAATATAACAGCTAAAATGGAAGGAAATTTTTACTGAGGGATTTTTGTCATGTTAAGTTGATTAGCAGAACACAAGATGTCCTAGTTTATTGTCCATATCCTTATAGATATATAATGTCAGATCCTATCTACTTCAGTTTCAGATATGTAGAAAATATTTAGTAAGTAGTTAAGTTATGTTCACCTGGATTTGATACCAGATCCTTTGGCTTTAGTGGTAGATATCTTATACTCTGAGCCATACTCAGTCCTCTCCCACTCCCGCAATTGTTGTTATTTTTATTACTACATTTATTTTTATTGTTAGTTGTAGTACTATTACGAATGACTAATGTTGTTATTATTATTATTATTATTATTATTATTATTATTATTATTATTATTATTATTATTATTATTATTGTTATTA
>JAUEKR010408084.1:0-13068 GCA_031762895.1 Corambe burchi
TTTTTTTTTTATTTTTTTTTTTTTTTTTGTGTTTTTATTTTAATTTTTTTTTTTTTTTTTTTTTTTTTTTTTTTTTTTTTTTTTTTTTTTTTTTTTTTTTTTTTGGTAGGACTGGAGAATGATAGGGAGAAGAGGGGTAGAGGGGTAGAATTGACTGTTTATAACATTATGATGCACAGAACATTAATTTTAGTAGTACAATTTTGTGACATTACTTCTTTATTCTATTAAACTATACTCAGGCCATTACATTACAATTATTACATTCTTTATTTTTGCCTACTTAGAATCATATTAGTGCTGTCTTAACAATTAGAAATGATTTAATTTAAAGGTGTATTACATGAATCTTAATTTCTTTTTTGGGAGAGTTCTAAATTTGAAGTTTGATTCAAATTATTACTTTTATGTTCTGTGGTTGTTTTTTCTTCTTCTTTTCAAAATTGTCTAAAGGTGGATCCGTCCTATATTACTTACTTTACTTATATTAGCTTACTTTGCTACGCAGGTGTTGAAGTAGCTCTTCGCACATTATAATTTAGATTAGATTATTTGTGTATGGAATTAATTTACATTGTAAATAAATGTACATTATCTGCCCAGTCACGAGTCAGTACACATGGCACATTTACCTTTTTTTTTTTTAGTCATTGTGTATCAATACTATTTGTGATGATATCTCTTTCAATTAAGATAAAATTTGTTCCAATAACTTATCTTTTGACCGAGATATGCCCATTTAAAGATGTCTTAGTTAATATCTAAATAATAGCAACTTTTTTCAGAAATTTGCTGTTGAAGTTTACCAAAGGATACTATCAAAGTAAGGATGTAGAGCATCAAAATGCTAACAAAAAATTAAAGGGGAAATATAGATAGTTTAAGAATTTATTCTTGATGAATAATAACAATATTAGATCATGACAAAAAGGCGGACATAAATCTCTAATTAGACCCAATCCACTTCATAGAATGATCATTGATATATATACATTTATGTTATCCCAATTTGTCAATCTCTACCTTGTGTACCGACTCGTAGTGACTTCTCTCACATATATTGTTTGTCTTTTTTTTCTTTCTTTTTAAAGATTTGAATATTCCTGTGATGGATTTAAAAGGGTATATATACTTACTAGTTTTATGTTTGTTGTTTTATTTTTCTTCTTCTGAATTTAAACTTGATACTTACATGATTGATTTTTTAAAAATATTACTTTAAGCCCTTTTCCTTTTGTATATAGTGTACATAATTACATAATTATTATCTGGTATGATTTAATGTTTTGTTGTGCCATGGTTCATTGAAATTACAGTACAATGTCATACATTTGTCATCCTAACTGTATGTCCTTCTTGTATTCCTTGTTTTTTTCCATAAATTATTTGTCACAAGTTCAATCTATAGATAAGATTTTGATAATTTTGTTCATGAATCTACACTTGCACGCGACATGTTAGATTAAAATAGATGGGAGATGAGTCGTTATTTTTACTTAATACTTGATGCTGTAGGTGGTTGAGGCATATGCTGATAGTTTTTAAAATTGTTGTTAATCGGAATTTCTTCATTTCAATATGATGTTTATACCATGTTCTTAGTTTATGATTTATGCAGCTGCGATGTACAATTACAAAGTTGATTGATATTATCCGTAAACTTAATCATCTTTTAATTAGTTAGTATTATTATTCTTTTTTTTTCTTTGCATTTGTATGGATGAAACTGATAATGTTAAATGTTACTACAGTCGTCTACGCTTGTAGCGATGTCGTTGGGGAATAAGAAAAAGGAACGCTACATCAAAAATTCACTACAACCGTCATATTTAGCATTGAGGTATAAGGGCACTACATCCAAAAATTGCTACAAGCGTAGTCCACGGTACTTGTTTATTGGTGAATATAATTATGATAAAATGATATGCAATTACATTGATGAGTTAGAATAAGAATATGATTGAGCTAGTCAAGTTTAATCAACCTTCCATTATGTCATTCTTAGCTGCAAATGTATTTGTGAATGAAAAGATAGACTGTTGATGTTTTTCAATGCAAAAAAATGTTATATCCATTTTGAAAATCTAGAGGGTAACCTACCTTCATTTTATAGTATAGTGAGCCATCCGTTTCTAATAATAAAGAAATATATTAAAAAGCACCAATTTAATTCCTACTTATTACGATGGTACAGACAATCAAAGAAAAGTAATTCTTGAATTTTGAATTGGTGTGTATAACAGTATAACAGTTTTTACCTCAAAACCCTTCATATATCATATTATTCCTATTAAGGCCACCGTGAGCTTAGAAAATTAAGTCTAAGTCTAAGGGGGTGCGTTTATTTGTTAAATAAAAACGTGTTTGTTTACCAGATAACGATAATCAATAGACTCATCTCTTTCTACCATACTCTCTCGCCAGATCTTAATAATTACTTACTATAGACTAAAGTAGATATTAAGCATCTAGATCGGCAGAGAAGGTTTACTAAACACTACTAATTTAACCTTTCAAAGCAAGTCACAGTGTTTTGAGGATGGTTTGCTTCATATTTTAGATTTTTAACTTCGATTATTAGAGTGGGTGCGCTTAATAGTGACATTATGGGTTTATGATGATTTGGTTGAGCTTTGAAAATAAATGGATAATAAAGATAGAAGTGGTGTTTATTGGTGATGAAAGACTTTCTATAAAAATGTCTGGTTCTTTATTTATCCCTTTAATAGTAGCGCTTATTTAAACATTATTATATTTTTGTATACTTTGTTGATCTTGTTCTTATGTGGAACTTTAATATTTTAGCCACTTTTAGAATAATATACAATTTTACTTTGTATTTGTATGATGAAAAGAGCTCGAATAATATTACATTTTATTGTATTGAAATGTCGTTGATATATTTGTATGGTGGAAATATATCTGAAATTGAATGTGCTTACATGTGTATCTTTGTTTTAAAGTATTGTGTGTTAAATGTATATAGAATATATATTTTTTTTTATTATGCAAAAAGAAAGGGTAATGTTTGTGTATGTAATACTGATGCCTTTCAATATCATTCCAGCTATCTTTTTCTTGCCTTATTCTTAAATGATTTCCTTTAAGTGCACTAAGACAGGGTAACTTGGACCACTACACTGGAAACAAGGTTTATCAGCATTTAAATATTAAATATGATTTATTACTATTTTATTTGGTTTATGTAACGTTGACTACGCCTGTAGCGATGTTGTTGGGAGACAACAAAAAAATGATAGGTACAACCGGAAAATGGCTACAACTGTTATGTTTAGAATTGGTGTACAGGCCCATTTCGATCAAAAAAGGATAGCTATAGATATATCCAAAAATTCTAATATTGATGAATTTTGTTTCCAGCTTAGTTGCCTGAGAAACCTTGTCATACGGATTACTATAACACTAACACTATAAAGTTTGTAATTTTTTGTTTTATTATATGACTATTTTCTTTTTTCCAATATGACATTTACTTAAATTGTTTTATCTGCAGGAGTTCTGCTGAATTATAATTACTATGCTTGCGGCCGTAAATAGAACTACTATTATTAAGTACTATTTCTTTTATCCTTCTATTTTTAAATATTTTTCTCTCTCCAAAGGGTACTTTATTACTTTTATTACATTTTACTATTAGCAAATTTATTAATAAATGTTACCTTTGGGTTGTTATTTCTTGAGGATGTATGATTTATGATATGCATATTTTAGTTTTATTATGTGTTGTATTTAAAAAAAAGGAATATTTGAATCTTAATCGCTACACACTGAAAACTACTTACATTTTACATCTTAACATGTTGCTTACACTTACACCACTTAAAAAATATTATTTTACACAAATTAATCAGAAGAATCTTTAATTGGAAACTTACAAAACTTACAAATATTTTTTATTTTAATTATGTGGTACTTACATGTATGTGTGTGTGTTGGTGTGTGTGTGTGTTGTGTATTAGCTCAACTAATGCACTTCATTCACTATTTATATTTCCTTAATTCCTATTTTTTTGTTCAAATGTGGCATCTGCTATGTAGTTAGCGACTAAAGTCCTTGGGTTAAGTCACTGTATACAGGCATTCCTCACTCCTCTTAGTCTTAGGTGTTAAAAGGAAACTAATGAGAAGTAAACCTACGATTGACTGGCGTCATATCTAGGGGTGATTGTAGATCTTCTCTTATTTGCGCCATAGAAATAAAAAATAATCAGCTGCCTAATGAAAGAAAGAGCTTAATACTCTACTTACTTTATTGAATTACTTGATAATAAATGATAAGCGACAGCTGTATATTATTTTTATTTGTATTTGCTTAATTATTTATGTAATATGTTTCTTTATTTTTTACATATCGTTTAAAACATTGAAATAAGAAACACAATACTTCTAAAAATCTGTGGGTTTTTTCTCTCTTTTGTTCGAAATGCATATTTTAATATTAAAAATGTATTCATAGTGTGTGGTTCTTTTAAAAAATTGTTTTTATTTCAATTCTCTTTGCATCTGCATAATATATTTTATGGTGGAAAATCAACATGTATCATAATTTGTAATTGTATTTTGCAGGTTACTTTTATGTTCATTGGTATAATGCATTTGAGAGTATAAACACACATAACCCTCTTTATGGTTGATAATAATGTTAATACAGTTAGGGATGCCACTTTTTAGTTATTTTAGTTATTTCAGTTATTTTGTTCTCATGGCCAAAAATTTATAGTGTAGTATTTGATTAAGTAATCGTTGGGTAGGGCCTACCTACTTTCTTGTTGACATATTGACTCGTTCTGTAGTTATATTACTTATATTTCGATTTTTGTTGATTATTAATTGAATTCTATTAAATTCTTGCTTGGTTAGCGTATATTTGGTTGATTATTAATATTTATGTAGTCAGTTACACGCTTTAACTTTAATTATATTTTCATTTTGGCTTGGGAATATTTCAATTATTTTTGTTAAGGACAAGGACAGAATTATATCGTTATTCTGAGGTTCTTCATTATTAATGATGTATAGTATAAACCCAAATTTGAGACCTCATAAATATGCCGTAGTTATTCAGAAGTATTTTCCTTTTTTTAGAGGTCTAGTTATAGGGATGTTATGCCCGCGAAAGGTCTTAGAAGTCATTGGACTAATGACTTTTAAGGGACACATGAAAAGGTTTCCCACATTCAGTGTTCAGATTATTCAGAACCTTGCCAATGACGTTCTGTTCATCCCCTACCTCGTGGGGATACCCATAAGGGCCAATGTCCAGGTGGTGCTGATCAACAGCAAGATAGGGATGTTACACTGTTTATAACTTTTATTTATGTTTAATGAACAAGTGATATAGCCCTTCTTGTGGGTAGTTATTTCTCACTTAAACCTAAACAGCCAAATTCTTGTCAAATGGTTTTTACATTTTAGATAGAACATTCTCTTCTGTGGCCTTGTCTCTTTTTAAAACTTTATGCACTTTGTTAATTATGGTATATTATAAAGGCACATTATTTTTTTACATATATAATATATATATATATTCTTTTCTGTATGTATAAAATTATTATATACTATATTCTAATACTACATATTTATTCTATATTTCTATAAGGAGAAAATGACCTATTAACTTATTATTCACTGCAAGATTGCATACATTATACATTGTTCTTGTTGTTCTTGGTGTTTTTCACATTTTGACAAGCTTTTTGGTTTTGTTTGCTGTTCTTCATTTTCCTAATTGAGATCCTCTATTTAGCACTACTCTATGATTCTTCTAATTAACTGCACTTTATTTTTAATTGAAATATTACATCAAAATCTTTATTTTATTATACATCTTGCTTTTCATGTTATTTGTTCAATAATTTGTCAATGTAAAAGACATCATCTTAAATAGTGTTCATACGTGTACCATGAACTTACCAGTATTATTAAATCCATGCCAATGTGTTGCACAATACAACTTGTTCTCAACATGGCACGTGAAGTGTTAAGACAAATCATGAATGACAAATGTTGATTATTACATCCGTAAAGTTCGTTCATCGCTATTTCAAACTCATATCACTGAACATTATTATTTAGCGTTTTGTTCATTATCTTAAGTGATTGCTTTAATTTTTTTGCTGTATGATATGTGTTGATTTCAGAGGATTATTATTATTATTATTATTATTATTATTATTATTATTATTATTATTATTATTATTATTATTATTATTATTATTTTTGTCATCAATTGTTTATTGTTATTTATATTTTATTATTATTACCATTGTTTTATCATTATTATTATTTTATTTTTTTGTTATCATTTGTTTGTTATTTATAATTTATAGTTAATATTATCATCATTATTATTATTATTATTATTATTATTATTATTATTATTATTATTATTATCATCATCTTCATTAGTATTGTAACAATTATTTTCATTATCGTTACAATTTTATGTTTAAATTCTATGATGTTAATGTCTTATTGTAACTTTGCCAATTTGACCATCTTGTCCATCTGCCACGTATCTGCTGAATAAATTTGTGTTTACATCATTGCTACTATGTTTAAATTTAAGCAGCTACACTTTTCCTGTGCTCAGTTAATCATTTACCCACTGTATTGAATTGTCATAATTTGTTTTAAGGATGCATTCAACAAGCCAGTGGGAAAGTGAGAGAGAGCTAATACTGATATCAATATCAGTAATTTTTCAGTTATGTCTAGTCGGACATGCACGTGACCTGATTTGACTGAAACATCACTAGTAGGTATTAGCTCTCACTCTAGCTTTTCCGCTAGCTTGCTGAGTGCATCATTATATTTATGCTCATGAAAATGAAACGGGAGTAAAGTAAAAAATCATCGCTTTTAACTTTTAAATATTTTAGTTGTTTCATTGCATTGTTCCATATTTTTTATATTACATCGACTCTTTTATTGAATTTTTTAATTTTTTATTTGTCGTTCCAGTTCAAGTTGCTGAAATTAGATTGATTAAAAACAAAACAAATGAAAACAAATCAAATGGTTTTCTTTTCTTATTTTTCTCACATATAGTATTAGTAGTGAAATCTTATATAAATATTAGTGTTGTCTTCGCTCGTACTTGTAGTGGAATCAGATATATATTGCTATAATGTTTCACATTATGGGTACAGATGCATCACATACAGCATATTGTGGCGATATCGATGGTAAAGGATAGTTACATCCAAAGTATTATTTAGCATTGATATGTTTACATAGAGGGGCCCTTTCACGGAAAAATGATCGCTACAACTACAAGCGAATTCCACTGTAGTACTTAATTCTTCATACTCATACAGTGGTTGCCACAAACTTTGAATGCTGTTCTTTTTTCTGCTCCCCCATTGTCATTGCTACAAGCTTTGTAAACAGTATAGACTCCTGTTGTAGCGTTGTAGTAACGCAATACATACAGCCTTTTCCTGTAGTACAAAAGGAATACTGTCACTATTACTGTTGACAATACTTGTAGCAATGTTGTTGGGCGACAAGAAAAGTGATTGCTGAGGCAACATTTGAAGTATGCTACAACTACAATCTTTTGTATGTCGCTAGTTCCACTGAAAAAGAATTGCTACATCCGAAGTTCGAAACAAGTTGTATTGTGTTTTGATATCTAGGGGCTGTTTAAGGAGACAAGTTTCGCTACAACCAAGATCGCTAATAGTGAAGTTAACTGCAGTGCAGTTTATGTAGTTTATGTAGTACCAAATTCATTTCTTATTATACTACTATATTAAATCGTCTGAGTAAAGATATGATTCTGTGGTCCCAGGCCACGTCGTTATTGGGAAATTTCACTGCATTCAAAACAATGCACATTAATAAGCAACCAGAACAAAACCATTGATCATGAAAACATATCTTCATAATTTTATTGATTTGACTATAATACAAGAAATGCATAAGAAATATATTGAATAACACGAAAACATATCGCGTATTTATGGGGCAATGCATCATTGTAACGTATCAATACTGTCATACATATATATGTATAATATAAACATCCAGGCACATAACTCATACATCAATTCAAGCATACCTTTAACTTTTGATTACGTCCATACGTTTTTTTCTTATTTTTTTTTTAAACGAACAGTTCATTCTCATCACATACTACAACACGTTCATATTCATAGTCATCTTCTTATAAACAAAAAAGTAAAGGAAAAATAACATTAGTTTATTGAATAGACATCTATGTACATACACCACAAGGAGGTCCTTCTATTTCCCCCTCCCCCCAAAAAAAAGTAATCATCATCATTAAATCACATAGTAATAACAACAGCAACAATTCATCACTCTCATACTAATACATACACATTTGGCAAATAATTCAGCTTTATACAATACAGAACACACATAATATAATTAAGTCATGTAGCTGCAAAATTAATCCCACTTTTACTTTTTTTTAAACACATCAACCGTATCATTCACTCTACAAAGCATCGCAGAGGGTTTATAGAAAATGCACTCACAATCTCAAATTCATTGATATGCAACACTCAATCTGAAATATGTATATATAAACTTAATTATTTACATTCACTAAGAAATAATTCAACTGATAACTCTCCAACCTCATCACGCACACACCCATCCAAAAAAAAATAAAAAAAATCCCACAACAATCTTCTCCTAGTTGTAAAGGAAAAGAAAATCAATTTTCAAACATGCAAATTCAATACTCAAATATCACTCAATGCAATACAATTTGTTTTTACACCACCAGAAAATGATCCTGAAACAAAATTTTTTAGTACTAATAAGTAAATAACATTGTGTTAACAGAAGTATTACTTTTCAACTTCATGATAAATATCTTCAGCATGGCACAGTCCTATTTTGGAAGTAGGGAGCACAGGCAGAAATCTCATCATCACCACAAAAAAAACAAAACAATTATCATCTTACTTTACAGTATGTACAATGTAGGAGGCACGCACCAACAGCATTCAGCAATTCATCAATTCGATACATAGGTCCATTTGACTTGGAAGAGAGAGAAAAAACAAGGAAACAAAAAATGCATCTATAATGTTTTAAGTCAAATCTACAACTTATTGTGCTTGAACTTGACAATAAGTAACGAGAATGAAAAATACAAACAAAACAAAATATTATTGTACAATTTGTTACGTTAAACAATGTTTATTTTTCATCTATAACAAATGACTCGGATAGCACATAACAGAGTCAGGGGAAAAAGAGAATATAGGAATGGAAATTTAAAAAAATGAAAAGAAATTTAAAAAATGGATAATATATGATAGCATCTAAATTCTAAATCTGGTTTTAAATTATTGAAATAATTTTTTTAAGGAAGGGAAACCATGCATACAAAATTCACTACTAATAATTTCAACATAAAATCAAACAAGACAAATAAAGAGAATGAGAGAAGTTGGAAAAGTTAACCATTATTAATGAAAACAAACTAAGAGTTAACTATAAATAATATTCCAATAAGACTCACTTATTTCAACCTGTACATTCATATTATATCCATGTAGTGCTGAGACATTCATTATACGTACATTTACATAAAATAGATTTATACAAATCCATTATTCAATTCATCTACGCTGACATCAACCACAATCGACAAAAAACAGAATCAATATTATGTGTGAATCACACATCTCAAAAACAAATTAAAGGGATATGCACGCATGAAGGATACTAACCATTAACAATGAGTATCTTATATCCAAGTAGATGATAACTAGACAACAAAATTAACTGCGAATATAGAAGACTATCACAAATAATATCTACATATAAAGTTAACCATGGAGATAGAAAAAGATAATCGCAGATGATAATTATACACAATGTTAACCAAGGATAAAGAAGATAATTGTAGATTATCTCTATACACAAAGTAAACTGTGCATATAAAATAAAATCACAATTATCTATACACACAGTTAACTGCAGATATAAATGATAATCGCAGATGAAATATATATATATATATACAAAGTTAACTTGAGATATAGAAGATAATCATAGATGGTATCTATACACAAAATTAACCAAAGATAAAAAAGATAATCTTAAAGTAATCACCGAAT
Organism: Corambe burchi; assembly: GCA_031762895.1. Classification (NCBI taxonomy): domain Eukaryota; kingdom Metazoa; phylum Mollusca; class Gastropoda; order Nudibranchia; family Onchidorididae; genus Corambe; species Corambe burchi. The sequence continues at coordinate 10,128 of JAUEKR010408084.1, forward strand.
ATAGATGATCCGTTAATATAGAAGATAATTGTAGGGTAGTATCCTTCATGTATACATGTCCTAAGGGACTTAATATGCTTTATACCAAATTATATGATACAAAACATATTAAATCATACAAGACATAAGTGTATAATATACAACATCAATGTAATATATCACACACACATTGAAATAATATACACCGTAATACTTTATTAAAAACTGAAACAGAATACCCTCATGCTTAATAAAATACAAACATCACTTAACATCTGCATAAAGATAGCCGACAGTATCTGTGTAAATATGGGTGCATATTTTACATATGGCTAATCTAATTTTGTAGAAACAGGCGCATGGTAACAAGTTCAATTCTGCCATTAATTACTTTAAAATAGATGCTTTTAGTCTGTGCTATACCAATGGTAAAAAAAACCAAAAAAACAATGGTACTACATCCAAAGTGGAGTAATAAACAAAACTTGAATTCAAATTTTGATGCAAGTAAGACTTATCCAACAAACAAAACCAAAATACATGACAGCAACTTTAAAAACAGCCAATACTAATCTTAGCAAAAGTCAATTTAATATAAATTGCCAATTTCATAAAGCTAGAACAGAGGCAATATTCATTAAATTCACTGGCAGTGGAGAAAGATGTATAAAAAAGAACTAACAATACTTAAACAACCAAAAAAATACCTTGATTATTTCTTTAAAAAATTATGTCAATTACTTTTTTTATAGTATGAGGAGATAATTGCATTGAGTAAATGTAATATATATATATATATATATGCATTAATTTTACACATAAGAATTACAAAATCTCTCATTAAATTTAAATAGCATTAGATTACACAATAAATTAGATTTGAAGTGGAATACATATCTATCTTTTGAATCATTTTAATATGAAAATCATCATCATTCTTTTATTCAATTTATACACCTGAAAGGATAACTTTAGAATTTATACTTTTGAAAAATTGAATAAGATGCAATTTATCGATAAATCAAATAAAAACAATTTGTTGACTTGTCAATTCATCTCAAATGAAATAATAACAATAATACAATAAACAATTAATTATATAAATAATAATAATAAAAATAAATAAAATAATAATAATAACAATAACAGTACTAATAACAAAATTTAAAATTTTTAAAATTTAAAACTAAAATTGAGGGTTATATTTAAATATGACCACTAAATTTAAAAGCTAAGAAGTATTAAATACATCTATGTAAAATAAACCATAATACCAAAGGAAGGAAGTGGCACTGAAGTATGAAAAATAAAAAAAATTCAATTTACTGGACACTATTTTTAAATTTATTATCCATATTGCAATGCAATCGTTTTTAATGTACCTGTATAGCATCAAACTCTCATTCTATGTAGACTTATTTTAAAATGTTTGTTCAATTTCAAGCAATATTAACTTTTTTGTAGTAGTGTTCAAAACTATTAAAAGTTGTATTCTTTTCTCACAATGCATCTTGAAAAACAAAGAAGTAACATAGTTTCATCAGAATCAATCATAAATAAACAATAACATAACAATATAAAAAAAGGAATGAAATGAAAACAAAATAAATATATTAGAAAACGTAGACAGTATTTTTTATCATCTTCAACATCTACAAATGCAACCCAAAAAAAAATTATATAGTATCAAGTAATAATTATACAATTACACTGAGTGTTTCTACAACAAAAGATTCGCAAAAAACACAACGCTGGGTTAACATGCAAATATCCCGGTTTCCTGAATAAAGATTACACTAAGTAATATCACTATCATTAATAATGAGACCCCTGAATAAAATGACAATTGATGTTATATTCAAAGATAACACAGCATTTTTGTTTTGTTATACTATTTTCTTCTTTATACACTTCACTGAGAAACAATAGGCGCATACAAATAACTGCATTATAATTACAAAGCACAACTTTATTTCTGCTGGTTGCTAAAAAGCTCGTTATTAGAAGCATAGACTTATAAATCAACTCAATTTATAGATCTATGATAAGAAATTAGAATGCATGAGTCCTATTTCAGCCTGATCCGTTGAGACTAAAAACTGCAAACCTAAACTATCCCACTCTATCTAAACACAACCCCCTCCCCCCCTCCAAAAAAAAAAAGCAAATATAAATAGAAAAAGGAAAGAAAGAAAAATATATCTAGATCCTAAATTAATAAAAAGAAAACAAGAAATTATAAAGATCTCTAGTCTATGGAGATCTAGATCTAGAGATTATGATATGCTTCTAGATCGCACATTTAGTCTAATTAGCCAGCGCTTTGTTTCGCAATGCTTCGTACCCCATCTAAAATAAAAAGAAAGCAAGAAATAATAAAAATATCTTGGTAGATAATATGCTTAGATCATATATTAAGTTCAAGCTAGCTGACGATTTACTAGACTAGCTAGACTAGTCTAGACCTAGAAGACTAGGTTGGCTAGCTGCTAGTAGGGGTAATAAAAAAGTTTCGTTATATAAGGCTATTAATAGTAACCGGCAGAAATAAACACTTCAAATTTTAATTACACAATAAACAACTTTCAAGTATCGTTTTTAAATTAAGTAAACTTGCATCAGTACCATTTTGGGAAACAGAATTATTATAGCAGAAGATCTTTTCGAGAAGTCGGCTAAACTATTAAATTAACTGCCATTTTCATCATTTCAGGAATGTTGTAGTAAGCGGGGAAACTACAATAATAGATCCTATATTGCCAAGACAGAATAGCCCTTTTTGCATTGATTAAAAATCAAAATTAAGAAACCGAACAACACTCTTTAGGAAAGCCTAACATTTGATTTAGAACTCAAAAGAGGTATTGAAAGAGCTGTATTGTACATGATAAAAGGCTTTCAATGAAGACTAATTACTCTGCAAATAAATATCGATAAAAAAAAAAAAAAAAAAATATATATA
>JAUEKR010408195.1:0-13068 GCA_031762895.1 Corambe burchi
TATATTTATATATAGTTCTGTACTTAATGCATATCTTTCAATTTGTGCAATATAATGATGTTACATTTTTTTTACTTCACCAAGGATATTAAAAATATTAGCAAAATATATATTTTTTTTATTTTTGCTGTTGTTCGGATTATCTGTGAGATAAACCAAGCACAGTAATTTAACCACTGATAATATATAACAAAATAAGACATTTAGATCCTTGTTGTCAATTGTTTTATCTTACTATCAGACCTGGGTTCAGAGTATACACAGGTTTATAACTATTCCCCATACAAAAGTCTTTGTCTAGTATGTTATCCGTCTATGGAAACATTATAATGTATACAATTTTTTTTTCCTTCATCATTGCTATTTAAGATGTAAATTCCAAGTACATATTCCGTATAAGTTGCTTACGGTGTACGTTATGCATAGCCATAATAGTTTCAGCCAAAAAGAGGCTAATTTATATTTTTATGTATATGTATACAATTACACAATGCTCATAGAAATCAATTTAATTTATGTATATGTACCTTATCTGGTTACTAACATATAAATACTTGTACAGTACATTTCAGAGAGGTGTCACTTTGGTCAACTGTGGTATATAATATAACTGAATATGCAATCTATCTGAGCAAAAAAAAAAATTATAAAAAATAAAGTAATATCATATATATGTATGGCGCCTCCAAAATGAGTAAAATGGATGTAATATATCCATGCATGCTGTTTTGGGTCTTGGTTCAGTTATTTTTTTAATTGTTGCTGGGGAGTTTTCCTTTGTATTTCGTTTTTGTTTTTGTTTTGTTTTTTGTTTTTGGTTGTTGTTGGTTTTTTTTTTGTCTTGATATTGCTTTTTGTTGTTTGTTTTTTTTTTTATATTACTGTGTTATATTTTTGTTTTGGAGAGGAGGGTATTTAAAGTTGGGTTGTATTTGTTTTTATTGTGATTGAATTTAGATTGTTTGTGTTTTTATTTGTTTAATGTTCATTTAAGCTTATTAGCTATTATCTATTATTTCAATGTTTTGGCATCCATAATGAGTAATGATTCTATTAAGAGAAATGAATTATCAAATGGCATGTCAAGTGACCTCGGTTATGAATTATATTATCATTGGGGGTGAATTGAATGAAGGTCAAGTACCTATTAGAATTCTTACTCACTACCTTTTTTAATTATGGTAGCAAAGAAGAATGATGAAAAGCAAAAGTTCATAAAACTTAATGAAAACAAATGGATTTTTATGTGGTGAGAAGCAAAGGAAATAAAAGCAGTAGTGAATGGAAAAGAAGGTCTATGTCATAAAACTGTAATAATATTTTATATCAAAAGGGTAAGCAGAGCAAAACTATGAACAGAAAAGGAAATTGGTAATATTTAAGTATTATTATCATTATGGCCAGGATAATCAAGATAATTGAAGTTGATGATGATGGGGACATAATATTATTGTACAAACTAAACATGATTCTAACTAAAATTGGAGGAAGATCGAAAGAAGAAGATCAAGAAGACAAAGAAGAAGTAAAAGATGAAGAAGAAAAAGAAGAAGCAGAAGATGAAGAAAGACGAAGAAATAGAATTTAAAAAATAGGCAAATAGACGAAAAAGATGTAGAAGTAAAAAATAGAAGAAGAAAATTAATTTGAAATGACGAGTTGGAGTAAATTTGAAGAAAGAAAGAAAAAAAAATCGAGCATAATTGTTAATTAAAGAACGAAATAAAATATCAACAACAACCAACAATGGCGACAAGATAATAATGGAAATCAGTACCAAAATAAAGAAGAAAATGAGATGTCAAAAACGAAGAGTACATTATGACCATGATGATGACATAAATTACAAGTATTATTTAGCTATTACAGTAATCATGAACATGAGACCGTACGCGCATCAGTCATCAAATTAAACTCTCATCAATACTTGACCTGGGTGATATACCATTTTTGTTGTTTTTGCTGGGGGGTTTTGTTGGGGTTTTTTTTTTGTTAGGGATTTTTTTTTCTTTGTTTCTTTGTTTGTTTGTTTTTGTTTTGTGTTTTTGTTGGGTTTTTTGTTTTGTTTTTGGTTTGTTTGTTTTTTGCAGAATAAAGCAGCCACCAATGACGAGTATGCTACTATTCAAGATTTCTCGAAACATTCAAAACGACGCAGTTGGATAAATTGGACGTAATTCTAAGATAAGTCAAATAAGTCAATAATGGAAATGGAGATGTTTATATTATTAAGATGAGTGTCAAAATTAATGGAAAGCAACAAAAGCCTGAAGAAAAAGAGAAAATAGGCTTCATTTTTAAACCTTATATTATTCAAGTAATGTCTAATTTATACATGTTGTTACATTATTTCCTGATAAAATAAAGTAAAATAAAAACTTCGATTGAAATAAAACAACGAATTGAACAGTTCATTAATTCAATATCGAAAGTTTCAAATGCTGAGATGCACAATGATAAACTTAATAATGAAATCGGCTACAAAAAAATATAGCAATATTGTAGAATTCGTGAGATAAATTTAAATGTTAAACAAAACTCAACACAAATTTAAAATGAAGCGAATAAAAAAAAATATATTTAAAAAAAAAACAGAAAAATAATGATTTAAAATGTGATTTTTTTCGAAGATAGACATGAGAAAAGAATTGTTTTTAAAATACATAGAAATTAAATGCAGCAAACTGTGAAAATATGAGATTTCAAACTGCAGTAAGTAAGTAATTAACGAGTTTAAGAAAAAGAGGAAGCGGTAGAGGAATAAAAAGGGAGGTGTTGGTGCAATTAAGCAATAACAATTACGGAGACGAATCCGCCCCCTCTTTCATTTAGCGGTGGAAAGCAGATGCAGAAGAAATGGGTCTCATTACTCTATTACCGCTTTTAATTAAAGGCACATAATGACGGCGAGTCAAAATAAGACATGATGGATTTTTAAAGAATAATGTTATAAATGAATGCCAGACAGTAATTATTAGGAAACGTTCATGAGAACGTGTAATCTATATTGCTCACAGATTATTATTTATTAAGCTGTGATGTTATAACAAAAATAATGTTATATGACGTGGTGTTTGTTTTTTATTGAGATATTTTTTATTTGGTGTTTCGTTGTTGTTTTTGTGCGTTGTTTTTTGCTGAGGGTGTTTTTTTGTTTTGTTTTTGTCTGATTTTATTTTTGTTTGGGTTTTTTTATGTATTTTTATTCATTTTTGTACGTCTTTTAGATAGTGATGATTGTTACGTGTTTTTTTTTTTTATCGGCTTGGTTTGATTTTGTTGTTGCTTTTAGTATTTATGTTTTGTCCTCATTTTTATATCTTTGGATGGCTGATATGTTTATTTAATGTTTCATTAAGTGAATATCAATAGTTTTCATGATTCTGTGCTTATTTCTTTTTTTGTTATTGGTTTCTGTCTAAGCATGACTGATTGTTTTGGTTGGACTGCAACTCTTTTAATACTGCTATTTATCATAATTATGTCTTCGATTCATCATTTTCATCGTATTTTTTATGGTGCCACCTTTCATCTTTCCATCTAAATTCTACTTTATACTTAATATATGTATTTGTCAGTGTAGCCTGCTTGGTATCTTGATTTTCCTTAAACATGTACATTTAATTATCATGTTTGTTGTTGAAACAATAGAAAAAGAAAACCAGAAATGTAAATGATATTGACAAAGAATGCCTTGCTTAAGACCATACACTATTGAAAGTAACCGTAGCCCAAGGAAAATAATCTATTATTAAAAGTATGCTGCAGAGAACAAGAATATGATAGTAACGTACCAAAGAAATATAACAAATAATGGTTTCATTTCTTTCTTTATCATTTGTTCTTAATAATGCATATTTCTTTACAAGTTCGATTTTTTTTTTTTGCGCCTTTTTATTACCACAGTATATTCTTTTTAGTATTTTTTCCTGCATATATACAGAATATGTACAAATATACAAACTGAGCTTCCTCTTTGCCTTTTTACCATCCCTTCTCTGACGCTCTGTACCCAATAATGACTTTGTCTGTATTGAAGACACCCGCTTTTAAGAGCATATTCTCAAGTGCCCACTTGAGCAAGAGTTTTTCATCTTTTCTAGTCAAAAGCCTACGCTTTGTATCCAGCGACCTTTTGTTGCCTATAATATAATGCGTGGCAGTGTACCTTCTAGATAGCGATGTGGAACATGAAAATAGTATAATGAATAGTATAAGTATAAAACAAAAAGCATCTAAAAACATAACATAAAACAAGGATAGAGAATAGAAAATAAGTATAAAAATAAACTTGCCATAGTACAAAGGTTAAGAAATAAAAAGCAAGAAAAGAAAAGAACAACAAAAATATAAAAAAGTAGAAAAGAAGAGTAAAAAAACATAATACCAAAAACAAAAAAACACCAGCACAAAAAATAAAGAAGAATAAAACCAACACATAGAAAATCAACCGTATATGCATGAAATAGACGATAAATAAATATTTGTATGATGAATATTGTTGCGTGTTTTGCCTTGTTATTCATTTTGTATATGCATGCTTCGAATGAGGCGAAAATGAATTAGAAGAAGATAATGATAGAAATAGATAGAAATAAAATAAAAACAAAGAAAAAAAAACTAACAAAACAATGTATTTTGTTGTTTTTAAATATATCAATCAATTCATCGATAAAGAAGTTGATAGATAAATGTGAGATACATCAATAAAATGACAAATATATAAGTAGATTGATAAACAATAATTGCGATGAATAAATAAGTATATTTAAATTTAATCTTTGAGTAAAAATATTCATATTGTTAGATGATGATGGATATATCATATTATCAAACATAAATAATCAAAATATCGATTTGGATTGTTGGCATGAAGTTAATATTTATTGTTAATCTTATGCAAAAGTATATATGCATACGATGTGTGCAGCTTGTCCCTTATGTTAACCAATTCCTTTAGATGTATTTCAGATTCTAGATCAAAGATAAAAATAAAACGCACATCTATGTATACTTTACAAAATGGATAAAAGGGTGCTTGGTGTTTATCAGAGAGTATTCTTCCTCCTTCAGCCAGTGACATTCTTAATGAAGAATGAACATCCTAACAGCTATGATATAACTTTTTCGCGTTTTACGGTAAGTTGAAAGGGGTTTTAATACATGAAGAAAAAAAAACACTATAGATTAAACCAACTAAATTTTTCTGTTTTATTTTCTTCTTTTTATTTTTTTATTGCAGCGGAGTGATCATAGTGGATGTATCACTTTTTTTCAAGGTCAGTTTCATGGCGGCAGTAGCTATGCATTATCCATCGCTATTTTACCATCAATTTTCTGAAGGAAGCATGTCCCTTATTTTGTTTCTGGGTGTATAAAAGTTTTTGTGTCTCGGGGCGAGTTCGAGCATGTGTTGTGCTTTAGAAAGTCAGTTTATCACTATAACGCCCTACCAGTGGTAACTAAAATGTTAAGCACTATCGAGTTATTCAAAGATGCACTAAAGTTAATTTCATTGATAGGATCACCCTATTCAATACTAACATGAACATGTGCGCCAACAGTAATACTCACCTAGTTGAGTCAGTTGGCATACTGAAAGAAGAAGAAGAAAAGGAAGAAGAAGAGCGAACACGACTCCAACCGTATAATGAACCTTAAAGAAAATCTGTGTTCTTGTTGGATCGAAACGTACTTCATTTATTGAACTAAAAAGTTATTTGTTTATAAAAGTAAAATAAGATTACATTGATATAATGCACGTATCACGAAGTCTCAGGATGCATTACATAACATTTGTTTCCCGAACATACATGGTCATTTCGTTACCATCTCAACTCCTCACTGATCACAAAGAAGAGCTGCTTTTTATGTCACTCACTACTACAGATATGACAATTTCCAACATCTGTCAATAGCCGTATAATGCTCATTGAATTGTTAGTGAGATGAGATAATGTGGGTAAAGAGCTGTTTTTCCTAAGGATTCAATGATACGGCGACGCTATTTCGGACTCCAAACCTCGACCTATCAGTCACGAAACAAAGGCCTTACTACGACATATATCCATTCTAAAGCATTGAATTTATGTCATCTGCAGTCATTTCATTTTTGGGTGCGGTTTCTAACCATTTACTGGGAAAACCCCGTTGACAGCAAACATCATGATGTAATAGTATTGGCAACCAAACAAGCTTAGAATTAGTATGGTGATATGCTAATCAGACAGTGACAAGACTTAGGCTACAAACATACCGATTCCCCACAAACTCCTTATATCGGGGAGGAAAAAATATACATTACATTATACAGTACTTTATAACACTTATACATTTATTTGTTTAATTTCTTAAAGTGCTTTTCATATAGGTCCCCTCAAGGTCTACTCATTCCAATATTGTCTCATCTCCGCGTGGAGCATACAGAAGACTTACCTGAAAATGCATCATTTTAGGCATTCTGACAATATCCATCTCTACCTATGAATGGTCGCGTTTTCATTCCACTTGAGTGGTGTGAGGAAATGTGGGTATAAAATAATTCTCCAAAGTTTGAACTTAAAGCCGCCATTAAATGGATTCGACACATGACCTCTCGATCTCGAACTGTGTGACTTATCACTTGACCACAGAGCCATAATATGTCAGTTCCCGTGATAAGAATAGATGGCATCGACATCATTCGATTAGGCCGCTGGCCTGTCGTCGAGTCTTTCCAGGTACTGAATGTCTTGCATAAAACATATTGAGATCTAATGCATGACCTTACCTGATCGTGTGATCAGGGTCTAATTTATTTATACACTGTACGTTCTCTGTTGATCTTTTTGAACATAGCTATAATGGATGGGAGGCACTTTTACACTATGCATATAACCTAACATCACAGCATTGAATCTATCCTTGAAAGCATTGACGCTCAGTGCTTCAACGATATATGCTGGCAATGAGTTCCAACGTTCAATAACTCTTTGTGCAGAAAAGTTCTGTCGAAGGGTTGTCTTAAGAATAGCGCTATGGTTTTACGCTGTTAACTACACTGTATTAGTATTCAGTCAATGTGTGCGTTCACAAATCACTGAATTGCGCATTACTTTTGTTTGATTTTGTCATACACAATTCACGTGATTTGTGGATCTTTTTCTCCCATTCTTTCAATTGTGATTGAGTAATACTATTGACTGATTTTTTTTTCCAATTTTACCCGGGACATCCTAGTTTTTGTCCGTGTCCGAGCCGACTAGGTTGGTGTCAGATCCTGCCTAGCCTAGGATTCGAGAAGTGAAAAACTCAAAATAAATAGTTGTGTTCACCCGGATTCGAATCCGAGTCGTTTGATTCAGAGGAAGACACCCTTGGGTGCGCAGATTGACAGCATAGGAATGCTCTATAGCAAAAAATTGTAACTCTGTTCGTAATTCCAAAAACAAACGGAAAATGTATGGGAATTGTGCGGAATCTGTCGGTTTGGTTCCTTAGATCTATTATAGACAGACGACCAGACTAGAGGATAAGTTTTGGAAAATTTCTGTTTTGACATGGTCGCACATTTTAACTCATTTGCATAAAGTACGCTGGCGCTTAGTTTGTTTGTCATAATAGACATTATGACGGGTAGTGTAAAAATGCGTACGGTGCTGGAATCCTTGATAAGGGATGAAAATAACTAGGAAAAAAGGCTATTTGCAATTTTTCATAAATTCGATTTTATCTTATAACTTTTATTTTTCTATAATTTTGTTTGTTTTATCATCATCATAGCCTTTTTTCCCCTGACAAACAGTTTCCATTCCTTTTATTTTGGGCAATATTTTGAAGCTCATTCCTCTTTGTATATCTTTTTTCCACTTCACGTCTCCTTGGTCCTCTTGGTCTACCTCTTGTGTTTGTATTATGGGATGAATTAATGAAGCAATTGAATCATGATGATGATGATCAAAATGCCATGCACACAATCATTATAATCAAAGTAAAAGGTTAATGTTAAAATAAATGCCCAAGTATTCAAAGATGTACTAAAGCTATCTTCAATGATCGGATCACTATAATCAATACTTAATCCATATAAATAACTTTAACATGCGCACCAATAGTACTACTCAACTAGTTGAGTCAGTTGGCAAATTGAAAGAAAGAGAAACAAATTACCAACCCACCCCCACCTTCGCCATCCTATGTTAGAAATCCATAGCGACATTACAAAGTTTATTTCTGGAGAGATATAGTCTACATTATACTGTCCGCATTCCGTTTATATAAACCATGCTAATTCAGAAATAGAAATATAGTTTTCCAAGAAAAAAATATTAGGAAGAAGGAAGAGAACAACGGCTAAGAAGGATGTGGGAAACAAAGAGAGAAAAGTCGAGTAATATGAAGCAAAATGAACATAAAAAGAAAAAAAAAGAGAAAAAGTCGGGTGAGATGAAGTGAAAGGAACATAAAAATGAAAAGAAAAGGGAAAAAAAACGAAGACAAAGACTGAAATGAGCAGAAAGAAAGAATAAAGATGAGATATCATGCCAGTTTCGTTTTTGTTGGGCGTTGCCTCTTGAAGTTTTGGCTCTTGCCGATTGATCTTTTATCAATTTGCCTGTCTCTGTGGTTGTCATTTATGGCCAGAAATCTCTGCCCTGGCTCATGCTTCTGATTGGTCTGTCCCTTCGTCTTATCTACCTTTCAATTAGCCTCTAATATATTATCATGTTTTATAGACAGTGATGACATTTAATTTCTCCATTGTCAAGCGTTATTGTCTTTATATTAAATTGTAGTAAAAGTGCACGTTGTCATTATTTCGATCATTTTCAGCAGCATCTGAAGTTTGGCAATTTTCCTGTCTCTGTGGTTGTCATTTCTGGGCAGAAATCTATTCCCTGTTCCATTCTTCTGATTGGTCTGCCTCTTTGCCTTAACTACCTTTCAATTAACTTCTGATAATATCTTGTTTTATAGAAAGTGATAACACTTAATGTGTCCATAGTCAAGTGTCATTGTCTTTATAATATTATAGTATAGTAAAAGTGGACTTTGTCCTTGTTTCGATCGTTTTCAGTAGCATCTGATGCTTGGCAATTTGAAGACCTTTAGATGGTATTTATGTCATTTCATGTGCTGGGGTTTCTGTGCCATCGTGGTTGCTGATGATCCATGATTTGCATCTATTATAATAACATGTTCTGACTGTGAATATTACAGTTGGTAAGTTCAGTTTTTAGAGGCATTGAACTATTGTGATGATTTTCCAGGATTCTATTCCCACACACTACAGCGGATTTTCCTTCGGCTAGAAAATATCCGTCAATTGCTCAACTGAACTCAGGTGAAATAGAGTACCTGGTTGTTAATACAGCTTTCTTGTCCAAAAAAAAGTATTTCTAGCACGCCTAACAGACCAATATCTCGAGAGAGTAAACGGAATGTAAAGCGCCCAGTGACTTGATACGCGTGCTATATTATAGTTACAATCTTTACTTGTTTAATTTTTTTTTCACTCTCTCACAATCCGGGTTTTGTTTCATTGTCTTCTCCAATCTATAAACAGCAATCGTTTTTGGTCTTAACAAGAGCAGAAATATAGAATAAGACCATCAATCAATGTACAAGATAAGACCTTTTCAATACAGCGTTTGCCTTTTGTTTACCTGTCCATCAAAGAATGTGACAGCGACAGCCGACTTTTTCGTAGTTCAAGACCGGTGCCAGATCGGATGGCCGCGTACGTAAGGTTCTGTTTACTTGACTGCAAGGATTGCGCGTTCCAACCCTTATTTACTTATTTGTAGATCCCTGCTCCGTCGGCATCAATGTTGACTTATGGCGCTTACTAGGTCGCGACTGTGTCCGATAGCATAAGGGATTACGCTCATACTATAATAAGAACATTAACCAAGAATAGATCTCATATTTATGATAATAGACTAGAGTCATCTTAGAGGAGTTGCATTATCAGTAGATGGTGATTTTAAGAATTATTTTTAAAAATACTCAAAGCTAGTCAATAATATTAGCATCGGTTTTATAGCGTATGTTGTGATAGATAGAGAGGAAAAGAAACGAAAATGTATGCGAACGACACAGACAGAAACAGACAGAGAGAGAGAGAGAGAGAGAGAGAGAGAGAGAGAGAGAGGTGAACGGGTGGGAAGAAAACAATGCCAGAGAGAAAGCGAGAAATAGAAAAAAACATAGACAGGAAGCGGAGATCCGATATATAGATAAATAACAAGTGCAGATCCCTGCAGAGTCATAGTTTTACACACACCCACAAAAATAATAATATGATCGATATGCACACCTACCTCTATAAAAAAAATAGGTACCATAACTATATTGTATACAAATATAGATTTATTCATGTTTTAATACAACACTAACTTAGGCTCATAATATCGCCATGATATGCTAGTGGAACCTCTGTTCTTGGGACGCTCAGTAATCGGAAAAATCGATAAATTGATACTTTATCCTAGCCCAACAATTATATTAGATACCTTCCATCGTAACTTAGCCATCGGAAAACCCGGGTAATCGGGACTTTTTATCCAAACCCCGGAGTTTTGCCAATTTCCATGATCTCATTGTATTATTATACAGTTTCTTTTTTGAGGATTTATCTCTTGCGGGAACTGAAAGTGAGCATAATACCGCACCATCATGACATCATTTTAAGCCCTAGACAAGATCGCTAGCTTATGTATGGGAGGAATCATAGTATAGCTGAATAACCCGTGAAATCATCGCCCCGGAAGACAATTTGTTCAAAATCAACCAATGCTCATTTTGAGAGAACCATCTTTAAAGTTTTGAACCTTACTATAAAAAGGAAGCGATAGAAGATATCCTATTTTGGAGTTATGGTATTAAAAAGTGAGTTCGTACCCGGTAATTGACCCAATGTTAAACTATTGCAAATGATTATAAATATGGTTATGTCTCATGATATTCCTGATGTAGACATACAACATTTGAATTATGATGCGACTATATTTTAAACCATAGACCAGACTGCTAGCTAGTGTGTTGAAGGAATCATAGCATCGCTAAATATCGCGAAAAATGTCATGTGTTAATGTTTATGTTTGTTGAATATAACGTAGAGGTCTACACCTATTATTATACTAGACCTACAACTTAATGAAGCTACATTGGATATCTAAAGAGATCAATGATCTCAAACAAGGGGAAAATCCGAAAGTCAAACAGCTCGGGTAGCGCCACAGGACGCTGGCTAGTCTCAAGTGGACTCTTACTATTCTCTTGACCATTTAGTGATACAGCTAGCTAGTTTATTGACTGGTGGTCAGTGGTGTTATGGGAAAAGTATAATATAGTATATCCTCATTAATTGGGACCCTTTGGTTGATAAAAAAAATCGTCCAAATTACCCGAGTTTCCTGATTAGTGAGGTAAGTTATATTGCATTTTATAGCAATTAGTTGTCTATGATTTCGTGCCAACTTGCCTGTTTCCCCAATTCCTAACTGTCCTTGTTACATAATTTTGACCGCATATTACAGCTGAACCTCGGTAATTGGGACCCCTAATAGTCGGAAAATCCTGGAAAGTTGGCACAAAATAACAGGTAATAATAAATTGTCTTGAAGACAGTATTAATCTTCCTCAGAAATATAGGAAACCCGAGTATACAGGACAAAATGTTCATGTTCATCTCAATTACAGAGGTTCACCTGTATTATAATGGGTGTAGTGTATTGATGATGACCGCTATGCATATGGGTTTGCGATAAATAATCTGATGATGATATTATTTTGTTCTTGGTACTTGTTTGGTTGGATCTTGATGATTTTTTTCTGGAGGAGGGGGACGCTAATATTTTATGTAACTGTAGAATTCAATTCGTTGATGCATCTAAAATGTATGGTATTTTAATCATCATTTTGAGATATGAAGAAAAATATTTAGAATGAAAAAGAGATAAGAGAGAGAGGGAGGTAGAGGGAGAGAGAGAGAGAGAGAGAGAGAGAGAGAGAGAGAAACAAACAGACAGACAGAGAGACAGAGACCGAGAAAGATAGAGGCACAGAGAGGAAGGGCGAGAGAGAGACAGAGACTGAGAGAGAAAGAGAGAGGCATACACAGATAAAGAAATATGTTGCAGTATAAATATAGGAAGAAAGAGGGAAAGAGTAAGTAAAGAACCCGGTATTACAGAATTCTCTCGATTTGATTCATTTTTGTTCTGTTTTGGTTTGGTTTTGTTTTGTGTGGGTTTTTTAGTTTGTTTGTTCATTGTGTTTTTTTTTTTGGTTTGTTTTTAATTCAGTTTTGCTTCATTTATCGTTGGTATGTTTTGTTTTAAGTTTGTTTGTTTTATTGCTTTTGTTTGTTTTGTTTTTGTTTCTTGCTGCTATTATTTGATTTTTGTTTTTGGTTGTTGTTTTTTTTTTGGGAGGGGGAGATATTTTTTTATTCTTTTTAATCATTTTTGTTGCTCTCTCCTATTTATTATGTTTTCCGTGGAGTTAATCTTTTGCTAATGGCATCATTATGATATTAAGGATATGGGTATTTTACATCCGCAATCATTATAATATTGCAAATATTTTCATAGTGTTGTATTAACTGTATATCTTCTTTCTTTCTTGTCTTTGTCATGCTTGTTCGCCGACGTAATGATGGGCAAACCATGAGAAAATAGTTGTTTTTGCTAATAAATGCATATAAAAGATTACATAGATAAATTGTATACAACCATTATTACCATTCTAAGAATTATATTCGTTTTCATATCTATAATTATCAGACATACATTGGATGGATAAAGAGTCTAAATATTTTGATTAATTAAAAGTAAATGATGTTAAGCATACACAAATATGGCGATGCAGCATAATAAATGTAACATAGATATAATAATACAGACTTCAAGTAATGAAACACAGCATTATGATAATAATAATAATAATAATAATAATAATAATAATATACATTTATAGGGCGCTTTTTGTATTAAAGCTCAAAGCGCCATACAATAAATAGTTTATAAATTGATAAAACATCGAACAACATAATCATTATATAATAAGCATAATTGTTTCAAAAAA
>JAUEKR010408306.1:0-13067 GCA_031762895.1 Corambe burchi
CATCGTTTAAAATCGGAAATAGTGACGAAGGCAGCATTCCGAAGGTCGACCAATCAATTAGCTTCATTACCATATATTCATATATGGCAATCTCCGATTGTGCTACCGAGAGCCATTTGACAAATATTTTCCCCGAGTTGATGCTTCGTAACCGGAGCAACCGGGGCTACGAGTCTAGACCTAAGGTACAAAATGCGGTAGTTCGGCAATTTTCGTAATTGCGCTTTTGATTATGCATCAAAATCGTCTAAATTTAGCACACGGCACTTAAATTAAATATCATTAAGAACACATCCGAAAGCTTTATCATTCGTTTAAAGTCCTTTAATTTAAAGGCTTTAAAATATGTTTGTAGAAGTCTCAGAATGAATTGATCGTACCGTTGAGAGTGTGATCGGAGCAATGAGAACGCTAACGCAAAATGACCGCAGTGGTGAGAATGACGAAAATATGGTACGTTAGGAAAATTCTAATTATATCTGTTATTATAATAAATAAACGGGAATAACTACTTGATCCAGATTAATGACAAATGAATCGGCATCATTTCATTTGCTGCAGATCTATTCTATCTCAATTCTGCTCTTCACAGTCGTCATTTGATTGAGGCCATGAACCGCGAATGTGGGATTAGGCGCATTTTTCCGCTATTCCTTCGAACCGCCGAGGTTAACTCTACACTGAACTGAAACTGAAACTGAAAGAAAATCGGTGAAAATCAAAAACCAAAATAAAACCAGTCTGCAGATTCAAAACTAAGCTTCCAAATATGAGAAAAAGCTATCGCTAGCTAGACCTAAATGTACCAATTATTCGAATCTAGTCAACCTTACCCATTTGTTCATCTGCTGAGAAAATCTATAAAGAGCAACTTTAGCAGCTTTGTCGATAATTTCAGTGATGTACGGGTCTCTTTGCTGAAGAGCAGCGAGATTCATTCTATGTTCGTCCGCCATTTTAGCTTGATATAACAGGACCGCAGAATAGATACAGGATTAGCTGCGGAGTAGCAAATAACGATTACAAGGTTAGATTTAAAATAGGGATAGCAGCAAATATTCAAAAATTTACATGATGCCCATGTTGTTTTATTAAATCCATATTTTTACATAATAAATTTATATTTACAAATTGTGAGGATCGTAGATTATTATTTTAATGCTTACTGTAAACCTACTAAAAGAACGATGCTTGGAAATGCTTCGAGAGGATCATCTCCCCTCGCTCGTAGAAGTATAAAATTTCGTCTGCTATCTAATCTTATCGCTCAACGTACTTCCTATAATTCGATTCATTATCATATTATTATATCTATTCAAAGAAATTAATTCGAGAAAAAAAATATAGGGATAAATAAATCGACAAACGAATAGTCTATATCACAACCAGAATTCAGTATGATTATTTTCGTTATGATAGTTATTTGACTAAGAGGGAGTACTATTAGAGCGTTTACAAAATACCGACCAACTGAGATTATCGATCAGTGAGCGAGAGGTTGAATACTCAAAGTGAAACTTATCGAAGATAACGGTTGGCAGCAACAGCTACCCGGATGAAAGCAGAATATTTGGATTAAATTATTATTCGGAAGATGGATGAAACAATGATTTAGGATTTATAATTTAATATCGTCATTTTGGTCATGGCATCGACGCCAACAGGTTAGTATTAATTATTATATATTATGTGTGTTGTGTTGTGTGTAATTTATCAGTGTCTTATAGCCTCACGCAGGCTAGGTAGGTAAGCAGTCTGCTCTCCGTCTGCTAAACGCACGCACCTTCATTTATTCTGCGTGAGTAGAAGATAGTGCTCATCATCGTGAAAAGGGGCTGGTCGTAATTAATGTGGTTGCCCATCTATCTAATCAATCTCCTGTGTTTTCTATAACAGTAATGTGTTTATTTTGGTTTTTCATTTCATTGGATCCCGTAACCGTGCGAAAAAGACTGCTACTATAGATCTTGGTTGATATTATAATGATTTGTTTATCAATGTTAATTGTGTCTTGATAGATTAGCCTGAATGATATATCGTCAGAAAAATTCAAGTGTGCAGTTTTGCTTGGCGATATCGCACTGCTAATCATATTCTGTAATTTAGCGTTACATTTCTCTTGTGATTTTTTCCCCTAAACTATGGATGCATATTTAATCTATTCGAGCCGGTACCTAGGCCTAGGCTAGCCAGTGATGAAGGATTCTGGTATTATCAGACATATTTGGATCAACCGTTTCTGGACCTTAGAAGTATTATAAGTCTACGCAACGATTATGCAAAGTAGGTTTCTTTTTAGTACATATTTCTTTGTGTGTGTTTTGTGGGGGTGGTGTTGTTTTTTTTTATATTCTTTGTTTGGTTTTGTTTTGTTTTTTATTGGGGAGGGGGTGTTGGTGTTTCTTATTACATTTTGTTAGTTTTTATCGGAAGGAATTAGATGCAAAATCAACGAGATTTCTTATACTCTAAATCAATATTGAACAATAATTTTTCTTTGATTGTTTGTACCATTTTAACTATTAGGAATTAAACTATTAATTCAACATGGAAACATCATGGAACATTTATATTTGTATTAGCTTTACTTCCCACTTTTATATTTTATTATTAATCAAAAAGGGTTGGTGCATAATAGGATATAATTAAAGTACCATCGACATTTTCAAAATGGTTAGACCTATTAATTAATGTTGTTGGTTTTTTTTTGTTTTTTTTTTTTTGGTTTGTTTGTTGTTGTGTTGTTGTTTTTTTTTTATTTGTTGTTTTGTTTTTTTGGTTGTTGTTTGTTTTACATTTAAATCCTTGATTTCTTGCAATACACGATTAAATTATGTCCTATTAATGAAACACAATGCATCCTATTATGCTGTTATTATCAAAATCGTTGCTACATCATGGCATGTTGACTAGACTAGTTACATGCTGTGAATATTTCTATCGAGCATCATTTTCAACTATTCTGAGGGTTCTTTTTGGGAACTACCCTTTGTTCCGTTTTTAACTTGTGTTTTTGTGTGTACATGTATGTGTGTACGTGTTTAAAGTGTGTAGTGCGTAGGCCTATGTGTGTGATGATTGTTGGATTATTTCATGGTAAAAAAAAGTCATATTCTGTTTGATTTATTTTATATTTTTATTTTTAATCATTTTACTTTTATTACATGCCACATTTATACAGGAAATATGCCTGTATTGTTTACTTGAACTTAGTGTCTGTTTTTTTACATACAATTTAGAAGTATAATGATATACGGCTCCAGACGAATATTGAACATTATGTGTGTATATTCTATAAATTATGGCTTTATTTCTTTCCTTTTTTGAACATTTTTTAATAATTTATGTAATTCTTCATTATTTTTGAATTGTTCATTATTGTTGGTTTTCTATTTTTATTGTTTTTAATGATCATGATTCTAGTGTTTAATTTATTTTTATAAAGGGTCAAGTAAACTTTTTGTAGTTGATGTTGTTTTGGTTTTTTTTTTTTTTGGTTTTTTTTAACATCCTATATTATGACTGACTTGTTGAGTTCATCTTATCAATTTCATTGGTTTTCATTAATTTAGTAATTTATTTACTGTGAAAAAGTAATATTATACTTCATTAATATTCCAGTATACTATAATCAAAGAGAAACTATGCAGTCCATTTGGATAATATTAGTTTTAGTAGAAAGGAGAGAATAAGAAAGAAACGAAATTGGGATAGAGAGGATGAGAGAAAGAGAGGGGTTTGAGAGAGAGAGAGAGAGGGAGAGAGAGAGAGAGTGTGTGTGTGTGAGAGAGAAAGAGAGAGAGAGATGGGGGGACGGAGCAGGGAGAGGTGAGGAGAAGTTCGATATGAGAAACAGGAGAAGTGAGAAAGATAAAGACAGAAGGGAAGTTGTCGAAATAGTAAAAAAGGGAGTTGAATAGTGTGTTAGAGAGAGAGAGAGAGAGAGAGAGAGAGAGAGAGAGAGAGAGCAAAAGAAAGGCAGAAATTACAGAATGAGTAGGTATGTGTGGGTGTGTGGAGAAGCGTTATATTCCATATTGAATGAGTAAATCAATCTACACAGGTTCTAATATTTAAATAATGCTTCGTTGTTGTTTGTTTTTTTTGATTGACATTACCTGCAACAATATTTTTTCACGCATCGTTACCAGAGTATTAAAAGCAACAAACACCAATATTATCCATTATGACAGAAGAAAGAGAATATCGATCTGTTATTATCATAGTGATAGTAGTTGTAGTACGGGTAGTTGAATTAGTAGTAGTAGTAGTAGTAGTAGTAGTAGTAGTAGTAGTACGTAGTAGTAGCAGAATTAGTAGCAGTAGAATTAGTAGTATTCGTAGTAGTAGTATAATTAGAAGTATAAGTAGTAGTAGTAGTAGTAGTAGTAGTAGTAGTAGTAGAAGAAGTAGTAATGATATTAATTGTAGTAGTAGTGGCAATAGTAGTAGTAGTAGTAGTAGTACTTGTAGTAGTAGCAGTAGTAATAGTAGTATTAGTATTATTCATTACCGTATTAGTTGTAGTAGTAGAAGTAGTAGTAGTAGTAACAGTAGTAGTAATATTAGTATTTGTGGTGGTAATAGTAGCCGTAGTAGTAGTAGTAGTAGTAGTAGTAGTAGTAGTAGTAGTAGTAGTAGTAGTTGTAGTAGTAATAGTAGTAACAGTAGCCATTGTAATAGTAGCGATAATAGTAACAATAGTTATAGCAGTAAGTAGTTGTTGTAGTGGTAATAGTAGTAGTAATAGTAATTAAAGTGGTAGCATTGGTAGAAGTAATAATTGTTGAAATAGGTCGCGGTAGTAGTAATATAAGTGATAATAGTAATAATAATAATAGTAGTTATAATGCAGTATTGAAAGAAGTAGCTATGGCAGTAGAAGCACTCGTAGTAGTGATGTTAGATGCAATAAGTAGTACTAGTTAGAAGTAAGAATAGTAATAATTCTGGTAGCTATATATAATAGCTGTAGCATCAATACAATCAATATTGAATAGCAAAGAGTACCACGGGTAGTAGTAAGAACAGTACGGAGAAATAGAACTATAGTAGAAGAAGAAAGAAAGAAAAAAAAAACAGAAATGGTAGATGTAGTAACAATATGAGTCAATGATAGTAAGTACATGATGTGATATTTATGTTAAAAGTGATATGATAACTAATGACAGCGGAATTGATAGAAGTATGTGAAGGTTGATAATGTAGTATAAGATATTCAGTATCAGAATCCTACCTTCTAGTTGTATAATAAGCTCTCTTACACGTAGGTAGTAATTTTTTTTAAAATAATGCTTCTAATATTAATTCCCGAAGGGAAATTCGTCCTTTGGTTTTTCACCGTAAACCGAGTCCTGCAGGAAGTGCAGCGCGGCCAACATAAGCAATTAGCGTATATAACCTTGGCCAAGGGGTGACCTAAAAGCCTCCACCAAGGATCGAACCCGGAGCACTTCGACCCGCAGCTCAATGCCTTAACCGCTCGACCACCGTGACTCCAGTAGGCCTATACTATTAATCTAATGGAACCTCTGTAATTGGGACTCTCAGTAATCAGGATACCCGGCAATTTGGCACGAAATCCTAGGTATCCAATGGCTTTAAAATATAGTAATTTGACCTCAATAATCGGGAAACCCAGTTAGTAGGGTTAATTTTCTTATCCACCTCAACATCACAATTAGAATGGCGCCGCTGCATCATGTGTTAGGAAGTAAACGGTAGAACAATCCCATAGTACATTATATTTACCTCTGGATTCATAAACCAATCCCTAACGGTAGAACGGTAGATACAGGTAATTTCTTCTTTTATTTATTTTTCCATCATAGCATCATTCTAATGATTTTCCTCTCATCTTACTTATTTTTAAAAGCTTTTTATCACCCCCCCCCTTCTCTCTCTCCCTTCCTCCTCTTCTCTTCCTCCTCTTCCCTTTCTGTTTCTTTCTCTCTTTCTCTCTTTCTCTATCCCTCTCTTCCTTTCTCTTCCCTGCTCTCTCCAGCTCTCTCTCTCTCCCTCTCTCTCTCTCTCTCCCTCTCTCTCTCAGTCTTTCTCTTTCTCTCTTCCATGTTCTCTCTCATTCTCTCTCCCCTCTATCTATCTCATTCTCTCTCTCCCTCTATCTATCTCATTCTCTCTCCCACCTCTATCTATCTCATTCCAAGTATTTCTTCACCTCTTCTTACTTTACATTGAAGTAGAATGATTCCCAAGTGTTCACATCTACTCGACTACCTACAGAATCGATGTTATCCAATTAGAATCTCGCCTTTACGATGACACAGGAAATGGGTTTCAATTAAATGAGACGAGATAAGTTCAATTCAACAACTAAAGTAAGAAATTCGTTTTAATTTTAACGTGTTCAATTGGTTGGCTGACTGGTTGGCTTTGTGATGTTATATACGTTAAGATTGTGACGGATGTATCTATTTGGGTGTGCCTATCTTCATGCTGTTGTTGTTTTTTTTTTTTTTTGTTTGTTTGTTAGTTTTGATGGTTTGGGATAAATTCTTCCGGGTTTTCCTTTTTCAATTATTACTGTTTGTATTCTATGTGGGAGCTGTTTTTACTTGAAATTGCTCTATTGTGGATTTGTTGCGTTTTAAATTTTGACATATATTTTCCGAATTTATGAAAGTTAGCATCAAGTTCTATTACTAAGCGGTAGTTAGATTTGAATGTAGATATTTTTACCCGTTAATGTTGTCTTTTTATACAAAATAATGTATTACCATTGAGAAAACAATTTTACACGAACCAAAAGCAAAACCCATTTGAAAACAATTGAGGATATTGCGGAGTATTGTAAAGTTGTTGATTTGTTGTTTCTCACTCTCCTCCTCTCTCCCTTTCTATAATAATATATCTATCTATGTATCAACATATCTTTGTATCTGTCTCTATCTCCCTATCTGTTTCTGCAATCTACAGTGAAGTAGAATGATTCCCAAGTGTTCACATCTACTCGACTACCTACATAATCGATGTTATCCAATTAGAATCTCGCCTTTACGATGACGCAGGAAATGGGTTTCAATTAAATGAGACGAGATAAGTTCAATTCAACAACTAAAGTAAGAATTTCGTTTTAATTTTAACGCATTCAATTGCTTGGTTGGCTGGTTGGCTTTGTGATGTTATATACGATCAGATTGTGACGGATGTATCTATTTGGGTGTGCCGATCTTTATGGGCTTTTGATGGGATTTTTTGCTGAATTCTTTTTTTTTTCTTACTCTTGTCTCTGAGTGTGTTTATAATTGATTTTTACCCTTTTTATGGGTTAATTTTCTGTTAAGTTTTTGCGTCAATTTATTCTAAAAATGATCAATAACAATTAAAATTGAGTTAGATGTAAGCGTTGAACAAATTTTTATATATCAAATAATGTTGTATTAAAGTAAACAAAGGTCACATTAATCTATACACTTTTATTAAAAAATACTAGCACAAAAAAAGCATAACACTTGAGGTACCTTCTTTTTTGTGATTTGTTGTTTCGCTCTATATAATATGTACATTTTATAGTTTGTGTACTTGCTTGAGATGTTTAGCTATTAAGTGTCACGCGTGATAGCTGGATACCTAGTCAAATTCAACACCTCTCATCTATATACTTCGATAAGAAGGTAAACCATCTTCATGTCACCATTTATATAACAATATATCAGAAGAATTGCTTAATCTCATGCAACACCATGAACTCAGAGGACCAAAAGAGACATCTATTCCTACTCGAGACTACTCCTTTCAAGACATTGAAAACGACTATAAGTAGACGAAAATAGAAGATATAACACCAGTTTAAGATTTGTAGAAGTATACCATAATCTTATTATATAGTATCATTTATGTCGAAGTGAAGAGTTTGGTAGTAGATTTATCAGATGGGTCAAGTCGTGTAAAGTATGTTTTGGTCTCATTTCATCTTCTCAAGATGTCGACTGACTCAAGTATGTTTGAGTATTACTGAAGGCTTTGACAAGAGTTTGTTTTTAAAACATGTTACCGTAATTTCATTTTTTTTAATCAGTTGTTTATTTTGTTTTTGTTTTGTCTTTGTTGTGATTGTAGACTTTAGATAAAGAAATATATCTAATGCGTTATAATTATGACCATGGGATATTCGAGTGATTTTGTCCCTGCCAGAAGGACTATTTTTTGCCAGTAGCCGATTCATGAAACGAGGCTTAGCTTTAGATGAAGGTTGACTAGGTATGATGCCTGGACAGCTTACCATGCTATATTGTCCACTATCTTAGAAGTCTTTTAGTCTTACTCAAAGAAAGAAGAGAGATGGGAGACAGAGAGGGAGAGAGAGGGAGACAGAGAGAGAGAGAAAGAGAGAAGGAGACAGAAAAGATTGGAGTGAGGCTAACAACGAAAACAGGAGATATACAGATAGAGAGAAGGGGAGATAAAGACGTATAGAGAGTGAGAGATAGAGAGGTAGTGATATAATTAGACAGTGAGAAAAATAAAGATGCTCAAATCGATCCAAAGGTACTGATGCAGAGTGAAAATGAAAACACTACCAAACGCAACCAAGGACAGACGCATCTTTTCCTACCGTATACATACATAATCCTACACACAGCAAGGCCACAAAACAAGGCCAAAAATGTCACCGTTTCCGTCAATGAGAGAGTTGAGAGAGTCCCGTGCCCAAGTGACGCGCCATTTCGATCACTAATCAGCGAAAAACTCCCTCGACTCATCTAGAATGCGACTGCGCAATGTCATGGGGCCATAGACTTCCGGCGAATCCCTCTTCCGCTTGACCAATGACCACGTGACTGACAGACAGTTTGACCTCAACAACCGGAACAGGCCGGAAGTGAACAAACAGTGGTGCACAGCTAATCAATGCAGTGCAATCATAGACACACAGAGACGGTATACACAAATAAACATACACACACAGAAAGAGGCCAATACACACAACTAGTACTAGTATTATAATATACATGAATCAAAGCAAACACGTTTATAAACGCGAGACGAGAATCATTGTAAAGCACTACAAAAATATTATAATAATATAATATATCAAAAACACACAAACAGGGTTAAAAATGTAGCATAAAATATATTTACTTTAGTCTAAATGCATATACAAACTCACAGAAAAATAGACAAGTTTTAACTTGAATAACACAACAACAACAAAAATCGAAACACTATAATACACTCACTACACCAATAAAAACAAACATAAACAAGCAAACAAAAAACAACAACAGCAACAACAAAAAATTGTTGCCTATTCATAATTAATTAATTTCATACTTATACTGTTGCCATAGTTTATCAAGTTAGACCCATAATTCAACTTGTTGTCCTGTTCATCCGTTCATTTCTTTCTTTCTTTTTTTCTTTTTTCAGTTTCATTTTTTCTCTTCCCATGAATATGTGAGCTAATATGCACATACATCATGATATTACATCATTCCAACCAAAGTTGAAGACCACATTGCCATTAAAGTCATAAATCCCCCCCCCATCCGTATCTTCATCATGATGTCTTCTATTCTATTCCCTATAGCATTATAATGCAAAAATCTTATTTCTTCCGTCCTTTACCAAGTCTACCTGAGTATAATATATAAATCTCCCTCACTTCACCTCGATCTCCTTCCCTCTCTCGCCAACTCCCTCTCTCTCGTTTTTTTTTCTGTCTCGGTCTTTCTCTCTATCTCTACCTCTCTCTCTCTCTCTGTCTGTCTCGATCTGTGTGTGTGTGTGTGTGTGTGTGTGTGTGTGTCTGTCTCTATCTTTGTCTCTCTATACATCTATATTTCTCTCTATCGCGTTCGTCATTTATATTCCATATTCCAAATACTTAATGCGAACGTCATGCATTATTTTATAAATGCAGCTTCATCAATTCTTTGTAATATTATCTCCATACAACGTGAATCACATTTTTATGATCATTTAATTATGACGTATTAGGCAACGCTGATATCATAATATAACACACTCATTAAATCAGGGTGATTAATTCATAATTCATTGTCAACTCCCAGCGGAGCATATAGACGAGTCGTATCATTATGAAAATGCATTTATTGCCAAATATGTGAGTTTCTTAATTAACGCATAATATTATAGTGCACCACTTTTAACCATTTTCCCCATATTATTAGAATTGTCAAAATCAGTTATATTGAGCACTAAACACGCTTAAAGTGAATAAAAAGTGAATAAAACATAACTGAGAAACAACAAAACATTCAACTATTAGCATTTAATATCTCCTCATTGTATTCCCTATTAATTAGAATCCACGCATGATTGTCTTTTTATTTATTATTGGGTGTCTCCCTCTTCATATTATCTCTTCTCGCTATCGCCAATTGCATTCTATCACTCAATGCAATGGATAATAACATGATGATAAGAATCTCTGTAATTTAGTAACATCAGGGAATGGGAAGCTGACACACAATAAATATATTATACCGGCATGCATTCCATCATTATTAAAGAGAAAAAAAACGAATAATCTGAACGCTTATAAGTACTAATGAGTAGTCCATATTAGCAATTTTTTTTTCTCTCTACCATCAATTTCCAAGCCTTAATTAATAAATAAATACAAAGAAAGGAAATATAAAATCAAGTCTAATAAAATGGATAGTTGAAAAATATCAAATCAGATATATATCAACAAACACAATAAATATTAATAGCAAGGGCTTCATTCATGAAGAGATACTATAAAACAAACGTTATAGACAAAAAAGTCTTAATTTAGTCCATGAGTTTTCAAAATAGTCTGTAGCCTCTATCTAAGTGTCACCTCCATGATTCAAGCCCCAGGTTACTAATTAAATCAACAAAAAACTCCTTTAATTGGCTTCTGGTGATTATCACTAGATTTAATTCATAATATGATTGTAGAATTAAAAAAAATAACAACTAACCGCTGAAATTAAAAGTGATTTTAGAATGTTACCACTTGTTTTATCTGCATGACACAGGAAACTGAAAAAAAGAAACAAAGTAGACTTCTAAATCAAAACTGGCATACGAATAATATTACTTAATCTTATCTTCAGAATAAAAAAAATCCCCCCCTCCCCCCCCCCCCCCCAAAAAAAAAGAATAAATAAAAAGCTTTTAAAAAAACCCAACCTCAATCAAAATTGGTTCTGATTATAATCACTTATTTTCATCTGTATAACAGAAGATTACAACAAAAACAAAAACAGCTACAACCTATAAAACAAATTCCATACATTTGCATAATGTCCTTTGTTGTTCGTTGACATGCATGTTTCCATTCATAGACTGATGCCAATCTGTCCAATTAATCATGTAGTTATGCAATTAATCATGATGTAGTTTAAGTGATCATTAATTAGTCATTTCGCATGGATTCCTTCCGTTTTGATTTAGATGCGTTATGCATTGTAATATTACAGTTTTTGTGTGTTTTGTTGACGAAAACAATTATTATTAATCACGTACTGCATGCTTTAATCATTGTAATAAACATTATTAATAGTGTATGACAATTACGCGGCTTCTAATTCTGTCTATCTACCTCACTTTTTTTTTGCTTTCTTGCATTATTTTATTACTACTTTTATTATGTTTTGCGCGTTTTCTATTTGTATATGTTACCATTTTCTTTGGTCCTTGTCTTCAATCGGTATTTTTTCATCATCCAGCTTTACCTCAGTATCACCATTACCTCCTTCTCTCTCTCTCTTTCTCTCTCTCTCTCTCTCTCTCTCTCTCTCTCTCTCTCTCTCTCCCTTTCGCCATCTAATTATCATTCTATCACTCTGACCCGCACACTGACTCTCTCTCTCTCCCTCTCTCTCTCTTCTCTTCATCTCTGATTCTCACTCTCTATGTTTCTATTTTTTTCTCTCCCTCTTTCTTTCTCTCTCCATCTAAATATACATAATATATCTGAATGCATACAAGATTTTCCTTTTTACCTTCTTCTATCGTGCTTCCATCTCTTTTCCTCTCTATAGCTATTTATCTATCTTTATATCTTTATCAGTCTCATTTACCAGCTTACTTTCTCATCCACCCTATCTTTCTATCTCTCTATGTCTCTTTCTCAACATATTTCTATATCTATCGATCGATCTATCTATCCATCTAAATAGGTACCGGTACATAAATATATTTAATTTCTTTCTTTCACTGTTCCTAAGCATATACATCATGATGACTCTTTATCCATCTCATTCTCTCCCTTAGTCTCCATCGAAATATATATTGACCTCTCTTTTTTACTCTATTACTACACCTTATTATAATATTCTCATCTGACTTTATTCTTCACATTTTCTTTCTCTCCCTCTCTTTCTCTCTCGTTCTCTCTTTCTTTCACATACATACACATGAACTTTCTCTTTCTATTCCCACGACAGTTTATCATAAATAATATTATACTCTCTCATCTCTCTCATCTCTCTCTATCTCATCTCTTTCGCGCTCTCTCCCTCTCTTTCTCGATCGCTCTCTCTATATATATTTCTCAATCTCTCTCTTTCTTTCTCTCTCTCTCCCTCTCTCTCTCTCTCTCTCTCTATCTCCCTTTCTTTTTCTCTATCTCACACACACATACTCACAAACTTTCTCTTTCTTTCCTATGCTATCATGCAAAGATACCCCCGCATGTACTACCCAACACGCCAAATGAAATGGATGCCAAAAGTGTCACAAATTCAACAGAATAAATTAATCAATTCTTTCACACTACACTACTGTTGTGATACCATATCACGCTATGGCAGAAATAGTTCACTACTAATTCAGCTATGACTAGTACTACTACTATTAATAGCATTACTACTACTACTACTACCACTACTACTACTACTACTACTACTACTACTACTACTACTACTTCTTCAACTACTAGTAGTATTACTATTATTACTACTACTACGCTACTACTATTACTACTACTACTACTACTATTACTACTACTACTATTACTACAACTACTACTACTATTACTACAACTACTTCTACTATTACTACTACAACTACTACGAGTAGTATTACTATTATTACTACTACTACTACTA
>JAUEKR010408749.1:0-13060 GCA_031762895.1 Corambe burchi
AGTAGTAGTAGTAGTAGTAGTAGTAGTAGTAGTAGTAGTAATAGTAGTAATAGTAGTAGTAATAGTAGTAGTAGTAGAAGCAGTAGGAATATCATTCGAACTTGGTATTAATTTCAAGTATCTGCCGCTTAAAAAACTAGGGTTACAAAATTCATTTGTTAATATGATATAATTTCTGATATTATCGACGTTTGTTTGTTTCAACTGTTTGCATTAGAAAGATGGTAAGAATGTTGTGTGTCGTATTTTTGGTTAAAAGCTTAGTTTACGGTATCATTATTATCCATATTATTGATATTATGACATATCATTGCAAAATAGCATAATATGCTTATAGCAAGCACACCTTAAGGGGTCTTTGGCTTATAGGTAACATTTTCAATACACAATGTTAAAATAGGTATGTACACATGGCTTGAGTTTGCCTTCTCTCTCTCTCCCACTCTCTCTCTATCTATCTATCTATGCATCAATCAATCTACTTATCTATCTCTATCTTTCTCATTCTATTTTCATTTCTCTCTCTCTCCTTTTCTCTTTCTCTTTGTTCTTCTTTCCCGCTCCCTCTCTATCATTCTCCCTCTCACCCTTTGATTTCTATCTCAATATCATTCCATCTCTCCTTCTTTGTATCTCTTCATCACTCTCTGCTCTCTGTGTGTCTATCTCGATATATGTACCTATCTCTATCTCTTTCCTTTCTAGTTTCATTTCTCATCCTCTCTCTCATCCTTTCTCTCATCCTCACTATCTCTCTATCTCTATCTCTCTCCTTCTCTCCTCACTCTCTCTCGTTCTCTCTCTCTTTAACACACTCTATCTTATTCTCCCATCGACAATAAGACAGTATATACGTTATTTAAACATCTAATCAGTCCATGTATTTACACCCTGAAAGGTGGCCAGGTATAGATAATGATCAATCACGATGCTTTCTCGGACTGTGATGATCATAGCTGCGCCCCTCTTAATCTCCAAAATTACTTGTTATACCCTTAGGCTAATCACTAAACTTACTGTCAATGCGATGCTATGTAAACTAGAATAGACTAGACAAGTATCTACTGCTATTACATCCATACATAAATACATTTGACGTACGCATTAATATTAAATATTCTTCCCTTTGGTTAGCATATTTAGCATAATATATTTATTTATTCTGTTTTCAAAATGATTCGCGACACATTCAATTTTATAATATTTACATGAGGCCATACGCTCTCTACACCAATAATAATAGTTTAGAGAAGCTTCTGACAAGATCATATCTTCAGACAACTTCGCACCTTTATGTTTTTAATAGTTTTTCATTTCATTTAATTCTCCACTTGTCGTTGATGGCTCGGTACATGCAGTGGATGTTCTATTGTGTGACATAAAATCGTTAAATAAGTGTTAGTAACGGAAATACTGAATTGATTTGCTCCTGATCAGCAATCAGCTTGCTAGTCCTGCTCTTCCTTGGTACAAAAAATATGCAATACCATGATTACAGTGCTAGAAGCATGTCAGTATGACATTGAAAAACAGAGTACGAAATATTAAAAAAAACAGGTCGCTATCTTTACCAATGTTTTTATATGATTTACTTCCACCTCAACGAATTAAAAATTGCTCATTATTGTTAACAAAGACCTTAGAAATCATTTTTGCACAAAATACAATTCATTAAACTTAGGTGTAAACCATTCTATACGAAATTTCCTCACTGGAGTATGAAATAGTGCGAAGCTTATATTATAGAGTTAAATTATGATTTTTATTTTTATAACGTCGACCTAAAACGTTTACTTTTAGTCCTTTACTTGAACAATAAAGCAAGCAACAAGTTTGGTCTAAAGCACGTGAGATGTTCTATCATGGACGTCAATATTCTCAAAACTTTTGACCCCGGCTCGGATTTTGCCACAAATAGCCGTCTACGAAAAGTAGTTATGTTATATAGTTATACATTATGGATTTATATGTTATATTATTGCAATCATGCACCGATAACCATAAAATGAGGTGAGGATGAGGGAGTGATGAGTGAGAGTATGTTTTTCTTTACTCTAATGATAAATATTAAATCATTTCTACATAGTTCATTTCGTAGAAACATCAAAATGCTGAGTCCCTACTTTCTGTTTGACAGATTACTTAGAGTCCTTTTTTCAGAAACCAATATTACAGAATAAGGGGTGGTGGTGGTGGTTTGATTTGTGTGAAGTATAAATGGGAGCTCTGTAATTAGGATCATTAATATGGTAGTGGGAAAGCCCTATTAAATTGGTCCCTAATGATCTCAATCAATGAATTGTTACTTGTAAGTATAATTCAGCGATATAATATTCGTAAACCAGGATATCAGGAAGGTTTTCCATAATCCACCGAAGCGTCCCATTTAGCTGGTCACGTTGGACGAAGGCTGCTTTTACCAAGTGCTTATGATTATGACTCTTGCCCTGATATTATAGGTGATGACCGTCATAGTTTTTGCTTGTTGACCCAGATCTGGGCAAACCATTTGGATGGTTGTGGTATTTAATGCCTTTGATGTTGGCGCGGATTCAGCGAGCAAGTTCCATAACGGTCACCAGCGTGTGGAGCACCCATAATAGGTTTAAAATGTATTTGATGGACTACACTGACTTCTTTGCTCATGAATTCTAGATTCTTAACCCTACTGTAAGCATACTCTGCTGATTAATCTGCTGATATATAATATCCGCTGAGATAAGAACTTAAAAAGCTCCGAGGTACCTGTATAGTCTAGTATCGGGTTCAAATGTTCAAAAAAAAAAGGAGAAAAAAACCTTGGTGGTTAAAAAAGAAATAGTCTGTTGATAATGCCATCGATTCATTAAAATTACTTTGACTTATGTCCAAAAATGAAACAAAAGCAAAAACTTCAGCAGATAGCATAATGAATATGATATAGTCGAGTGAATTGACAATTTGAAGGAATGTCAGTAAATTACAATGTTATATTTATGTTCGTATACTGTCGAAGTCTCTTGCAGCGAACTCGGTTGAAGCGATGTTCGGCTGTAACGACCCTTTTTTTTTTCATGAAACCGCTCCTATACTGGCCTATGCCACAATGCTAAATACGACGGTTGTAGCGAAATTCGAATGTAGCGGTCCTTTTTATTGTTCTTGTTCCCCAGTGACAATCGCTACATTTGACTTTGATTTAATGTATACGGAATATGTATTGTGTACTGCATGATATAAGGTATATTTTTGTTCTTTTTATCCAGGTTTAATGCTTTGTTTTGAATCGCATTATATCGTATTGTATTATGGTATTGCATGGTGGATTGTGAACTCCTTTGAAGTCATTTCTACAATTTCCATAAATCCAGATTGTAAGCTTGTGGTATGAGTCAAAACAACTATTGTTAGATCATAGGAAAACGTGTTGCTTTATTGGGATTATATCATTCAATTCAAATGTAACGTAGTAAGTAGACATGTGAACTGAGCGACATGCTTCTGCATTCTTGATAACAATGTGATGATAATATAGCAATAAAGAGTAGTTTTATGCTGATGATGATCGCTATGATTATAGTCATTACATACTGTGCCCTGGGTTACCAAACATGCCGCATGAAGTTATACCGTTGACTTCACTTATATCGAGCTCGGTTGTCGCGGTTTCCCGATATAATATGGCGACATTTTATCCATGGGAAGACTCTTCTCGATAGAGATGTAACCCCTTAGTGACACAAATTCGGCCTACTATCCTGCAAAATTTACCCACCCGGACGGCTCCTGTATCAAAGCACAAAATATAATTATGGTATCGAACTTCGAATGGAGCGATTCTTTTTTTTTCTTTTCTTTCTTTTTTTTTTTTTTTGTACCCTCCAACGTCATCGCTTCAAACGTAGATGAAATTGAAATTGAAATATTTATTCTCAGAACTAAAGGCCTTTGGCCCATATTTCAAAAATCTAACAAAATCAATGTATTAATTATCACAACAGTAATCAAATAATAAATAAAGATTAATAATTTCAATTGACAATACTAAACTAAGAACTTTTAAAAAATGAAAACAAATAAAGCAACCAATCAAGAATGAAAGCTACAAACGTAGTTAATTATTATTGAAGTTAAAGATTTGAGGTTGATCGGGAGTGTATGGAAAACTAGACGTCGGCGGATAAGTCCAAGTCCATGCATGATACATTTTATATTTTACTCTTTTGGGGCATCTTTTCCATATACGTATGTTACAAAATTTGAAGACTTGGCTGCTAATTAACCCCTCTATGCTTTTCTTTGATTTTCGTGCAGTGAGTCCTAATCACCCTTGCAACTTTGTACAATTTACATTTTTTCTCTGCATTTTTTTGTTTTTGTTTGAAAAACTTGTTGTTTGCTTGTTTTGTTTGGTTTTTATTTTTGCTTGGCTTTGTGGGGTTTTGTAGTCTTCTTTTACATAATTGTTTCTTATTAATGGTCATAGAGAATTTCACTATTTTTGTCTCGTAGCCGTTGATAATAATAAGAGCACAAAATATTGACAGTTAATTCATTGGTTGTTTTGTTCGTCTTGATTATATATCTAAATCATCATGCCAATGTGTTCATACGGATACGATAGTACTATTATGTGCCCAGGCAACAGCTGATACGTCTTCATTGTTCTGTAAGATAACAATAATATAATGGCTCACTGAGGCTTGTGTAGTTAGCTTGACATGACCTGGGTCATCAACAACAGAAGCATTAAGACAGTTGATAAGGCTAAGCGCTTACATAGAAACTTTAAGGCAAAATGATGTTTTTTTAGCTGAGTTGGGTGAGTTCGAACCCGAACTTAAATCTAAAAGTGAAAGTATTAGGCTATTCTTATTTATATGTTATTTTAATATATAATACATAATTACGTTTTCTTTCATCATGTTTGTTTTTAATAGTATTATCTTAGAATCAATTATGATCATGTTGGCTTTATATGTAAAGGAGGCCACAGACTTCACAAGTCGATTTGATCAAGTTTACTTGCGAAAACATCTTTCCAAAGCATTCAAAACCGGAAACACCTAGCATATTTTACTTGGTCTTGCTGAAGCTGAGGGGATTTGAACAAATTCGCCTGTGCAATCTTCAAGTAAACCCACACTCTTACAAACTGATTTGAGCGATCGGCTTGCATCAGGTAGATCGCTTAAGTAGGCGTGAAGGTGTGTGGTATCCTTAAGTACAGTAATATGTAGTATGAGTATATCAAAGCATGTTCAAATTGTTAATATGTATTTTTTTTTTACAAAAGTTGAGTATATCACAAAAAAGATCGATCAAGTTAGGCAGGTTATTAAATTTCATATTAAACTGATTAATAGCCTTTTTTGAAACCATTGACTGTCATCACTTATCTTTTATGCATGCCTTTACTGTCAAGTGATATTAACTGCTGTTGCCGTCTGGGTCACCGCTGGTTTAATGAGAAGTCATTTAACGACATAGACAAGAGTCAATCATTTCTTCTCTCATGTTATATCTATTGCAATATGTAAAGTTATAGGATGTTATACAAGGATGTCTGCATCACATCATTAGTTCCCACGCGCATAATGATAAAAATATAAGCATGATGAATGGTTTTTTTTTTTATAAATATAAAAGTGGTAAAAATATACGCAATCTTCATAATAACGTCTCAACTATTTTAAGATAGATTATGCATATAGTTCCATAAATCATATTGCTCTATGATAAATACTTTTTGAGTTATATGATTATTTATAAGAGAATAGAAAAACAAAACAAAACAATGATGCTGATGATCGTGGTAAAGGAAGGTGATGATTTTAATAT
The DNA here is from genome assembly GCA_031762895.1 of Corambe burchi. Classification (NCBI taxonomy): domain Eukaryota; kingdom Metazoa; phylum Mollusca; class Gastropoda; order Nudibranchia; family Onchidorididae; genus Corambe; species Corambe burchi. Next base: position 5,821 of record JAUEKR010408749.1, read on the forward strand.
GATTTAATACTTGGTTATTTAATCTAGTTTCATTTGAAAGACTCTGTGGCCCAATGGTATGGTGTCTACCTCTGGATCAAACGACTTGAGTTCGAATCCGTGTGGACGCATCTATTTGGTCTGCAATATTTCACACCCCTGATCCTAGAGTAGGTATGATATGATATCTAGTCTGCTCGGATACGACCGAGAAACTAGGAGGTCCCGTGTTTACATTTGGAGGTTTATAATCTCAAAGAGCAGGTTGCTAAAATCCGCCATCCGGGCAAAATTTGAAAAAAAGAACGTCCTACCCAATAATACTCAAGCACACTTAAGACAATTGTGAAAATCGAAAGGACATAGTAGTTTCAGTATTTGGATACTTATAATGCTTAATATACATCGCTATTATTCTTTAGACTCGAATAACGAGACTTATGATATCATATTTCTTATCACGTTTTGTTGTTTTTTTTTTGCTGTTGTTGCTTTTTTTGCATTCAAGTTATTATCTTAATGCGTTGCTTCTACTGCGTAGAATATAATCTTTGATATTATGCACGAGCTCACATATTATTAAATGGTGTCTATTTTTGTGCAACAGATACGTATGCATGTCATGTAGATGTAAAGGCGCAAGATAATAATTGTGATGGATCATTTTGTATAACAAAAACAGCTGCAATCAATAACACGTATACAGAATGTAGTAAGTTGGGGAAAAATTGTTGATTATTTATGATGCTATTATGCAAGTCAAAGAGTATGTTTAACGTATACGTCGTGTCATTATATGGTTGATTTAAATATCCACTGACTGATAAAATAGTATCTATTGATGACGTCATAACCTAATTTATTTCTTTTTCTGTCCTTAATTCAATACCAATGCTGTGCAGATGTGCTTCATTGGATTAATTATATAAGTATTATATTGTGTAGCTTTTTAGCCATACTGAGTTAATCTGACTAGTCAATCCTTTTTTTAAAAAATAAAAATAAAATTATTGGAAATATATTATAAAAGTAATACTAGATAACAATAGTGAGTTCAGGCTGAACGTAGGTTTATATCAATATAATAATATCATATCGCGGGAATCTATTTTTTGTATCTCTTCTTAGACATAAAGGTCCATAAGGCCGGAGCTTATCTCCGGTTAATACTCCAGAATCACGATAATATAGGTGAAAAAAATAACATCACCACTTATGTCGGATAGTTGCTTTCTTTTTTTTAATTCATCGTTTATTGCATTATTGTATTACTCGCTATGCGTCTAACCTGTAATAATCAAGATTGTAACTTAAATGATTGTCGACAGATTTACACTATATGGAATATTTTAACCATTTACAAGTTGTTTTGTAAAGAAAAAGTAAAGATTATTCTTATATAGCGCACGTATCACCAAAGTCTCAAGGCGCTTTACATCTCGTTTACTTCCCCCAGACAACAGCAAACATTTAACACTGACGAGACATTCGCCTGTTAGGCGTGTTAGAATTGTTTTTCGGACAGCTGTCTTAACGGCCAGGTACTCTATTTCACCAGAGTTCAGTGAGGCAATCGACGCAAATTTTCTTGCACATGGAAAAACCGCGGTAGCGAGTGGGACTCGAACCCGGGAGCATTGCCGTAGCAGTCTCAGCAGTTCAACGGGTTTTATCTGTATATGTATATACTAAACGACTATGATGTAGGCTTATCTAATGATTAGACTATTATAGGTCTAGACAAATGAAATAATACATCAAACTTACTAGACCTTGGGCTGGCTGGGACATAAAACACCTTTTTACATGCATTTCAATAATCATAAATACATGTTTGATATATATTACTATGACTAAATAAGGATTCCATCAGAGTTCCATAACAATTTCATCGTCATGTTTTCAACTATTTATTGAATCAGTTTCCTTTTGTCTTATAATTACGATAAAAGTGCAACTAATGATTTATATGAATCGTTTAAAATTAAAACGTCATTTTTTTTCATTCACCATTTTACATTTCCCTAATACACTCTGATCCCCTAGAGATTAAGAAAGATGATGATGACGGTTGTGATGGTTATGGTGGTGATGATGATGATGATGTCGATGCCGATGATGACAGTGACGATGATTATGGTAATACTGACAGTGATGGTAATAATGATGATGATGATATTGGTGTTGATGGTAATGATGATGATGGTGATCATGATGATGATATTGATGGTAATGATGATGATGTGGGTGATCATGATGATAATATTGGTGGTGATGGTGATGATGTTGATGCCGATGACGACAATGTCGATGATGATGGTATTACTGACAGTGATGGTGATGATGATGATGGTGATCATGATGATGATATTGGTGGTGATGGTGATAATGATGATGGTATTGGTGGTGATGGTGATGATAATGATAGTGATCATGATTATGATATTGGTGGTGATGGTGATAATGAGGATGGTATTGCTGGTGATATTGGTGGTGATGGTGATGATGATGGTGGTGGTGATGATAATAAAACAAGTGTTGCATACATTTGCTATCCGGGTAATGTGAGAAGAAAACGATGGTAGTCAGAATGAATAATGAAGTTAGAATTATACTGCACTTATAGTATCTGAGATAAAACATACAAGTATCGAGAAAATAATATAATGCGTCATCTATTTCATAACAAACTGAAAACTGTGATATAATGGATATCTCTAAGTTCAATACAAACGTTTCTATGAAAAAGTTTGTCTTTAAGTTTAAGTTCTATTATACAGTAGTACCCACAGCTCTATAATAAATATCTGCATTAAATCAGATTGTTATTTACATTATATAATTATTATTGTAATTGAATTGAAATTGAATTGAAAATATCTTTATTGTCGGTTTAAAAATAATGTTCAGTCGAATTGAATTGAATTGAATTTTGAATTGAATTGAAACATTCTTTATTGTCGGTTTAAAAAATAATTGTACAGTGTATGAATAAAATAAGGATACATAAAAATTAATATTTTTTATAAGTATAGAAATATTAAAATATTTGATAAATAAGTATATGAATAAGTATATCAATCCATATATTATTGATTATTGCCGATATGAAAATAAAATAATAAAATAAAATGGTTTATAATGAAATATAACAAGTCTGGTAAATGCATGCACATCTAGAAATATAAAATAGTATTCCTCCATATAAAGTTTTAAAGTTATAATGATACATTTATAGATATAGCCACTTGAACATAATATACATGCGTACATCTATAAATGATATACATTAAGCATATTCGTATGTAGACTTGAAATGTATACATTCATACACAAACTTGCACACGTTTGAATATACATTTACACATATAAATAAAAATAAATCAAGAATACATGTATACATAACTACACTATATACACAGATGTTAAAAATTTCGTAGATACCCAAAAAAATATTTGTATTTATTTATTATTGCTGTAAAGACCTACTTAACAGTACAATACGATATTATCATCATAAGTTTCTATTTTATCATTAAGCCCGACGCTCATAATGAAAAAAATTAACTGGAGGGAAGATTAAGCAGAGGGAGGAAGATGGTAGAAATGATGGACGGTCTGGTTGCATGGAGGAACATAGAAAATGCATGATCAGAAACTATAATAATATAGGTCTAGTTTCGGCATGAAAAAGTGTCTCAGTAGCCGAGTGGGTAGGGCATTGGGAGGCGGATCATAGGGTCAATGGCTCGATTCCCATCCGATGTAACACAGTTAACGCTTGATTAAGCAAGGCTATTTGCTCTTATTATTTACTTTGGCGGTTTTGTACGAGAGCAATACTCGGTTTAGGATGAAAAAAATAACGATAAATGACGAAATGTCCTTCGGGGATAGAGATATACACAATAACAACAAAAACAACAACAACAACAACAACATCAACAAAAACAAAATTGTGAAGATATATTAGAAAGGGCATGATCGTCATCGCTATGAGGAAAAAAAAGGCACATGATGATGGTGATAATAACTATGCACGTTGTCGTAATAGAAGACATAACCTTTCTGTTCTTTTCTCACTCTCAATGCCAAATCTGTGCAGGTGTGATACAACGTCAGATGAACTATTACTATTCTAGTATCTTACCACGATTATTTGACATTATATTCGTCTTTTTGTTGTTGTTTTCCTTCCTGTTTATTGCGTTATTTTTTCAGGTTTTTTTTTTAATTTTTGATTGTTTTGTTATGTTGTTGTTTTTATTTATTTCAATAATAGTCTTGCTTTAGTTTGAGTATGTAGTTGGCTTATAAAAGGATTTTTTTTCTTCTTTTGGTGTGTTACGATTCGATTAATTTTGGAAACACCTTCATTTCGTTGTCTCTGTGACTAAACACTATATATCTAATTATATATTCTACTTGCTTGGCAATCAACTGTAATGTATTAGTAGATAGTTGTGTAAGCAATGGAAATTATCATTTATTTCAGTGCTATGTAAACAAAAGTATGAATACCATATAAGGAAATGACAACAGATGCAATTTTTATACTAATTAATGCAAACTTTGAGTCAGCGATAATCACACAAAGAAATGAATAATATGTCAATGTTATTCTTGTTATTGAGTTTATGTCTACTGAAATGATTTATCAAATTGTGTAATCTTTCGTATTACATATCTTTGTAACTTGCGTAAATAATGTTGTGATGCATGAATTACTTTGTTGTTTGTTTATGATCTATTTGTATATTTATTTGTAAGCTTATTTGTTATCATCATCAATTGAATATTTACGTCTTGTCACATCAGAGAAGGCTCACTAGATGTGTAATACTTATTTGTATTGCTTTTAGGCTAATTAATTGAGGAATATTCAATAATACGAATGTTAATCATTTTTACAAAGGCAAATCATGTGTATAGCTCTAACGCCTTTGGTTTTAGTTGATTATTGTTTAGTATTTATTGCTTTTGTTGTGTCCTGTTTGTTTTTTGTTTTTTTATATAATTGTGTAAGTTTATTTGATTCATATGTTTGTTTTAAAGGTGTTTGTCTTGTTGTATCGTTATATTTTGTGGTTTTTGTTTGTCTAGTTTGATAGTTTTTTGTTATTAAGTTATCTTATTTGTTTTACGTTTTTTTTATTTATATCTAAGTAACGGATGTGTTTTGTTTTAAGACTACCTGGGGTTGGTTGATAACAGAGAGTTGTTTTTTGTTTTTCGTTTTTTGTTGTTGTTTTTTTGTTGTTGTTGCTGTTGATTGTTATAATTCGATAATTTTGGAAATACATACAATTCGTTGTCTCTGTGACTAATCACTATATCTAGTGATATATCTTCTTACTAGGCATTCAACTACAATGTATTAGTAGATAGTTATGTAAGAATCAGCAATGGAAATTATCATTTATTTCAGTGCTATGTAAACAAAAGTATGAATACCATATAAGGAAATGAAAACATATGCAGATTTTATACTAATTAATGCAAACTTTGAGTCAGCTATAATCACACAAAGAAATGAATAATATGTCAATGTTATTCTTGTTATTGATTTTATCTCTACTGAAATGATTTATCAAATTGTGTAGTCTTTGTTATTACATATCATTGTAACTTGCGTAATAGCATTGTGATTTATGAATTAATGCCTTTTTATTGTCGACTCTTGACAGTAAGCTGTCAATCAAGTGGGCGAATTTCTTGAAAGGTTTATAACAGCAATAAAGAAAAAAATGATATAATATAATATAAAATATGTGAAATATTACAGTCGACAACGCTTGAAGAGAAGTTGCTGAGTAACAAGAGAAAAAGATCGCTACATCCAAAGTTCGTTACATACGTTGTATTTAGTATCAATATGCCACCTTTGATCAAAATAAATGAATAAAATAGAAACAGATTGGATGCGCTCTATAATCATTTAGGCCCTATCTTCTCTCGTAGAGCTGTTCTCTCTTATTTATTTATTTATTTCATCTGTATTTCCTGTTCATATGTCTGCTGACGAAGGTTCTTACCGAAACGTTCAGTTTTTGTCTTTGTCTTCCTAATGTAGAGCGCATCCAACCTGTTTTTTATTATATGCATACGTTGTATTTAGTATTGTAATAGGAGGGCTGTTCCATGAAAAAAAAACGATCGCTGCTTCTGAGCATCGCCACTAGTGAATTCCATTGTATATCGAAGAGTTCTACATTTGCAGGATAAAATCAAAATGGGGAGCTTTAAGAACAAACGAAGCAAAGAGAAGAAAAATTGAAGAGGAAAGATGAGAGAGATAGAAAGATAGAGAGAGTGAAATAGAGATTGAAAGAGAGGAGTAAAAAAAGAACACAATAAGACAGTAATAAAAGAGCAAAAGTTAAATAAGTAGCGACTCTCCCAAAATATGCAGTTTTATAATTACCTTATAGTTATAGGTACCATACTATGATAAGATAGGATGAGAGAGAGAGAGAGAGAGAGAGCGAGAGTGAGAGAGAGTGAGAGAGAGTGAGAGAGATATATATATAATATTGAAAGATAGGGAGTTTTCGCTGTTTTTGAGCACATTATAAATTTGGATGCATCCCATAGTCTCAAGCATTGCCTGCATGACTGCATGATTCCTATAGTAATGGCAGCAAGTTCTGCATCCATTCTTTCATACTTCATTGGTCATTATTAAAATGATGGATGAGTTCTTGTTTTGTTTTGCTCTTGTTCTATTTTGTTTCGTTTCTTCTTTTGTTTTGTTTTATTAATTCTTGTTTTGTTTTTGTGTGTTTTGTTTGGTTTTCTTTTTGTTTTGTTTTTGTTTATGTCGGGGTGGGGGGTGTTTGGTTTGTCGTTTATGGTTGTTTTGTTTTGTAGGTTGTATTTTTTTTACTTTAATTTTGTTATTTGCTGTTGTTGTTCTTTTTGGTTGCTTGTTGCCGTTTTCTTTTTCTTTCTTTTTTTTTTTGTTTGTTTATTTTTGTATGTTTCCTTTTGTTGTTGTTTTTTGTTTGTTTTGAGGGAAGAGCATGGTGGTGCATTTCGTTTTTGTTGTTCTTCCGTTTTGCTTTTCTTTGGAAACATTTTAAGGTATAAATACATAATATAATACATGCGTGTATTTGAGTGTGTGTATGTGTGTGTGTCTATGTGCGTGGTTGAATATTTATCATAATTAATGTATCGTTGGTTGATCAAAAGCGTATTCCAGCTGCTGTGTATTTTTGCATAATAAGATAATACTAGTATCGTACTTCATAGTACTAAT